>JABJVR010029404.1:1038-32925 GCA_025773905.1 Chitala chitala
GCTTGGTTGTGCGATAGCTGCTTTACAGCAGAACGTGGCGGTGAGAGCTGTGTTTGACTAGTAGCTGACTGACTGTCTGTTACTGCCCCAGACTGCTTGGTTGTGCGATAGCTGCTTTACAGCAGAACGTGGCGGTGAGAGCTGTGTTTGACTAGTAGCTGACTGACTGTCAAGATAAGATAATTGCTCTTAAGTGCTGTCAACCACCTCTTTTCACGCAAGCATTTCTAGATGTCGCAGACATTTTATCACTCCCAAATAAACAGCCAATGTAATTCACAGAAGACTTCCAGGGTTTGTAAGTGCAGGTATGATTTTAAAAATTGCACAAGTACAGTTTATCAGTTCTAGTCACATTGTTGATAAATTTTAACTAAATACTGCCTGACCTTGGTAATGTGCATCATGTAAATTGTACACGAGCTGCAGTTTTGTACAGTTATAAATGTGCCTGCAGCAGATACAGATGCACACCTGCTGCAGCAGACAGGTGTGGTAACTTTGCCTTACTGCACTCTGTGACGTATATACCCTGAGTCTGGGCCTGCCCAAGGGGTGTGGTCACTTTCTCTGGGGCGTGCTCATGGCGCTAAGCCCTTCAAACAGCAACCTAGTTACAAATCGGTGCTTGTCCAATCAAAATACACTTGCTTCATGATTGACAGGAATACACTTGCTTCATGATTGACAGGAATACACTTGCTTCATGATTGACAGGAATACACTTGCTTCGGCACAGACACATTTCTGGTTTCCACTGTTTTTGTTCCTCTTTCTGTCATGGATCTTCATTGCTTTACTCTCTGCATTCTCACTCCCCTCATTAGATATTGAAAGAGTATTTAGAGGTAAGAGGCTACATTTCTATTTTAAACATTTGTGTGGCTGTAGTCAGTCGTATGTAGATGCTTTATCGTGTGCCTATTAGCTGTTTGCTGTTCCTTTTTGTTCCTCTTTTGCATGACAACTGGATGATGTTGTCGTGGTTACAATGGGTAAAATAATATTGCTCCAGGAGGTACAGGAGTGTACGATGGACCTTGACATTACTGTGGACAATTCCAACCACCCAGACAACAAGAACAAGAACAGATACGCCAAGATGTTGGCCTGTGAGTACTAGCGTGGCCGCTGTATTGGCCCACGTGTCGAACCGCTGACCTTCCTGATGACCTCCTCTATTTCAGATGATTACAATCGCGTCAGACTCTTACCTAGCTCTGATAAGGGCGGACGAAGCAGGGATTACATCAATGCAAGTTACGTGGACGTACGTCATCCTTTCCATTGTTTGTGCTTGTAACAAAAAATTTTGCAAATCTCACATTCGGATTAGATGCGGGAGAGTCTGACAGAGTAGAGACAGAAGAATGGTTTGTTTTCATGCAGCCCTTGTCTTTGCTTCATCATGTGTAGGGCTTCAGCAAACCTAGGGCCTACATTGCCACCCAGGGCCCGCTCAGATCGAGCACAGAGGACTTCTGGAGGATGGTTTGGGAGCAGAACGTGGGTGTCATTGTCATGATCACCAACCTGTTGGAGAAGGGCCGGGTCAGTGGAGTCTCCTTCCTGTTTGCACTTTTCCTCACCTGTCTCCTAGCTACCCATTGGATTTCTAGTAGGTCTTGATTTGCACCAATCCTGCACAGACATTTTTGGCCAAAATGTTAGGGTGACTTCCCATGCAGGTTTGTTGTAATAAACCAATTAAAGTGTTGAGTGTACTGAATGTCCCAGTTTTACGTTGTCCCACCAAGAAGTGATGGATGATTATGAATGCAAAGAGCTGTTGACAAGCCCTGTGTCTCCTGCAGAGGAAATGTGACCAGTACTGGCCACAAGAGAACCAGGAGGAGTTTGGCAGCTTTGTGGTGACACTGAAGAGCACCAGGGTCCTGGCCTTCTACACCCAAAGAACCTTCTCAGTGAGGAACACTTGTCTAAAGAAGGTAAAGTGCTCAAGCATTAAAACATCAACCATCACAGGGGCCACTTTTAGTTTCTGTTTGCTCAGACTGCCGCTCTGCAGCTCTGGTTTCTCTGCACCATGTTGCCCTTTGATTTCTGACTATGATATTAGAAGCTTACCTCTTTCCATCTGCATGTTCTGCTCTTTGTAGGGCTCCCAGAAAAGGAGAAACCATGAGCAGACAGTGGTTCATTACCAGTACACACAGTGGCCTGATGTGGGTGTTCCTGAACATGTCCTGCCTGTGCTGGCGTTTGTGCGGAAGTCTTCCCAGGCTAGGACAGCAGACATGGGGCCAATGGTGGTGCACTGCAGGTACATCAGTTCAACCTCCCCTGTCCTTCTCATGTTCCTGGAGTACATACTTATTACATAAGATGGATCCTGTAAAAGGACTCTGTTGTCTTTACTTTGACTGGAACAAAGGACTCAGACAACAGTCCCTGCACTTCATTTCCCACTGTTCCGTGTGTTTTGCAGTGCTGGTTCAGGACGGACAGGGACCTACATTGTTTTGGACAGCATGTTGCAGCAGATCAAGGAGGAAGGAACAGTGAACATCCAGGGCTTCCTAAAACGCATACGAGCCCAGAGGAACCATCTAGTGCAGACAGAAGTAAGGGTGGTAAAGACTCTGGTCTCAACAAATATTTCCATAATGATCATTTTTATGGTATTGTACGGTGGTGTTATTATGATGTGAACCAGTTGTTTAATTGCTGTACATTTGCACAGCTGAATGTTTTAGTGAGAAGATAAATTGTAGTACCTTTAAAGGACATTTCCAGACCTAGCTGTTTTATGACACGTATCTCTCTCTAAACCATCTTATCCATAGGACTTTTTGTAACGTTTGTACGGTTTGTAAGGTTTTCTCAGGTCAATAATATTAGCCACTATTTTAAAACTCTTTTCAAGAAGACATACTGAACAGGCAGCAGGATGTGTGTGTGTCATTGACCTGTGCCATTCTCCAGCAGTGCCCACAAACCTGTGAGCTCATCCCCACATCTTTCCTCCAGGAACAGTACATCTTCATCCATGATGCCCTGGTGGAGGCCATCCTCTCCGGAGATATGGAGGTCCCTTCCGTCCACATCCACAGCTACGTCGACCAGCTCCTGACCCCCACCCCTTCAGGTCACACTCTCTTGGAGAAGCAGTTCAAGGTAGAGCGAAGCCTCACCATGCCTGAGCTGCCTGTAAGGCAGGACTTTCCCAACAGAATTAAAAACCACTTCACCAGTCTTCTCACTCACTTTGAGTTACAGCAACATATGCATTAATGTTACATTCAAATAATTTTGTTAGCAGAAAGACCAGCAAGGGTGGTGTGTAACATCTTTAACATGTATGCTCACAGCTGATAACCCAGTCGAGTGCCAGACACTGTGACTGCTCTGCAGCTTTGAGACCATGCAACACCAAGAAAAACAGGCAGTCCTGCCTTATACCTGGTTAGTATCACAGTCTTAAGTTGTACATATGAAATCAGTATATTTGGCTGAAATATGTCTGTCCAGGTGTCACCTCACGAAGCAAGCACAGGACCTTTAACAACCCTGTTTGGAGCAATGACTACTATTGGTGCATCTCAGCTACCGTAGCAATAAAAACAATATGTGTCTCTGATCATATTTATATTACAAATAAAATTTTAACTTAAGTTAGCCGATATTCTGTTCAACAGCAGTATTGTGTGTTTTCAGTCTGAGTAATTATGAGCTGTTGAGAGTCACAAGACTTAATACGGCCAAGTTCACCTTTCAGTGGAGAGGTCTAGAGTGCGTCTCTCAACAACGGCAGAGGAGCCGTCGGACTACATCAACGCCTCGTACGTCATGGTAAGCGAGTCTCAAGACAGAGCGTCTCAACACAACGGCCAGTGGCGAAGTGCAGTGTGTAACCGTGCCAGTTCTGACAGGGCTACCGCCACAGTGCCGAATTCATTGTGACCCAAAAGCCTCTTCCCAACACTACGAAGGATTTCTGGAGGATGGTGTGGGATCACAGCACTTCCACCATTATCGCATTGCCAGATGCTCAGGACCAGGTCGGTATCTGTTAGACGTTCTTCAAATCAGGGAAGAGTAAACCGTGCAGTGCCATTCCACAGCGCCATTCCACAGCATCATTCCACAGTGCCATTCCACAGCGTCATTCCACTGAAACTCACAGGTTTTCCTTACATTCCCACAAGCCGGCTTGCTGGTGAAACAGAACAAAACTGAAACACAAATGGTCTATTCATTAATTTCTCTTTCAGGAAGACAATTATGTGTACTGGCCCTCCATAGGGCAGTCCTTCACCTATGAGACATTCTCCATCACTTTTGTGGGTGAGGACCATATCTGCCTCTCCAACGAAGACATGCTGGTGGTTCAGGACTTCATTCTGCAGTCTACACAGGTACACAGCCGCCATCACCTTCCACATCTGACCCTGTACCTTACATGACAGACCTGTGTAAAGTATTGCACAGAAAATAATTAATTACTGAACACCGCCTCTTAGACAATAATGAGTACAGGGGTTCAGATCACAGAGAAGGGAACAAACATGTTAAACAACGTTATTTTGACCCTAACTGTTGTAAAGATGTCTCTTGTTAAGTTTAATAAAAAAAACAATTATTATCATAGATACTAAAGTTCTCAATTTAAAATTTTTACAGTGCGCCTCATATTAATTGGTGCTAAATGACTCTGTGGAAAGTTACAAGGGAATAAGAATCATAAATGGCTGCCAGGAAATGTGAAAACAGAATTCAATAAACATTTAGCATGCTTCAATGGAGAACATCTGTTATCGTTTCACAGAACTGTCATACCACCATCTGTACTGTACCATGAGTAATCAGTTCAGCCCATCGCAGACACACACACATGTGTGTGTGTGGCCACACAAGGACTGTTCTCTGCATTCAGTGTGTGTGTGTGTGTGTGTGTGTGTGTACCCCCACTGCTGTCCCACACATCAGGATGACTTTGTCCTGGAGCTGAGGCAGTACCAGCTTCCCAGATGGCCCAGCCCTGATGCTCCTCTCAGTAACACCTTTGAGGTGATCCACATTATCCGGAGGGGTGGCACAACCCAGCAAGGTCCCACAGTGGTGCATGATCTGTGAGTGTTCATGGAGCGCATCGGACTCAACCATTACAGGACACGAGTTTACTCACCAAACCCTCACACACACACACTGAGCTCAGCCAGAGCCTTAGTTGAAAAATGTACACAGGAAACAACAAATGCAAATCTCGTGTTGTTCTATATTGTTACCTTTTGATGTTCTTAACAATTCATATAGGATCAGTGGTGTCAGTAAGATTTGTATCTTTAACAAATAGATAATAAATTGTGACTTTTTTATTGAGGAACCCTAAGGTTATGTTACTTTAGAATCAGCTTTGTTACGTGTGATACTGAACACAGCAGTTCCCTTGCTGAGTTTCCTTAACACATAGCGTTGGACAGGACATAGGGCACTTTCTTTTGAACCCTTATCATTTGCATTTCTGCAGTCATATTTTCCAAGAAGGTGTTGCAATACTAGCTACATTTTTGTATGTAATATTTTAATAACCAGATGGTATTACACAGACTGCAACTTTTCCCAGCCACTCCTTTTGCGTAGCATAATGATACAGTTGCTTGTTTCCTGGACAGACATGGCGGTGTTGCTGCGGGAACTTTCTGTGCCCTAGTAACCCTGGTTAACCAGCTGGAGGTGGAGAACTCCTTTGATGTGTATCAGGTGGCCAAGATGATCAACCTGATGAGGCCAGGTGTCTTCTCTGATATAGTGAGTTTATCACTGTGCTACAGAAGGGTTTTTTTCACATGATGGTAAATGACAACAACATGCAGGTAGAACGCTAACATGTGGCAAATGATTTCTGATCCAGGATCAGTTCCAGTTTCTGTACAAGGCCATACTGAGCCTCATAAGCGTGAAAGAGGATGAGAAAACACTCCATTCAGCGAACAGCAGCACAGTTCGGGGTGGCACCAGCGCTCTTGCTGACAGTTTGGAGTCTCTGGTATAACCATGGCGATGACCGCTACTTACAGCTTTTCATTGAGACTTTTTTATTGAAAGTCCTGTTTCTTTTTTACTTTTTTGATCTTGACGTTACTTAACCCATATTGTACATTTAATTGCTTTTAAGTTTTTTTTATTATTCAGTTTTAAAATTGTAGCTTTATGATTTTAAATGTATTGTTTACACTATACTGAAAATCAGAGATGGGAGACCCTTTTTTGAACTAAGTTCAGTTAATTTTATCTAAACGTAAATATGAAAAAATACTGTAAATATTTTTAGTAACTTGTGGGTCAGAATTGAATAGAATGAAAACTTTATATGTAAATAGTATGATTTTAGAGATCAAGTCAACTGAAAAAAAATCTATTTATATGGCTAGATTTTTATATTTTGCTACAAGTAAGTTTTTTAGACTTTCTAGAATATACTGTATTACAGCTTTCTAAAAGTGTAGCTGAAACGCAGGATATTTGTTTAATCTACTATAATGATATTGTAGTTTGCACGGAAATTTGATTTTCTTTACTAGTTATGTGATCCAAATGAGGACAAACTGATCCACGTTCTGAATCATTGTACACAAGACTATTGTATTTAGTTGCATCATAAAAGGCAAAACAACATGTATAATATAGCACTGAGTGAATAGCATGATTCAATAATGTCTTGTTTGGAAGAGGATATGGCACAAGATGGTTACTGTAAGTATAACCATATGTTTTATATATATATAGTAAATATAACCATAAGTTAATACACATTAGTAAGAAGTTTTTCAGAACCATATTTCTGTAGATCTGCCATTTTTAGGTATATCTTTTTCGATGTCTTTCTGAATTTTTGAACTCATGATAAAAACAATTAAAAACAGACCAGATATTTTCTTTCTCACGTTCTTCAGTCTTACATTAATACAGTATCACAGCTTCAAAACGAATTCCTTTTTGCCAAACCACTGACTGGCTTTTGTTATGAAACCATATTAAAAATATATCATATATCACAGACAGCGAAGAAGAGAGAACGGAGCAGCGTTACGCTCTGAATGCATCCGTCTCTCCACATTACCGCTGTATGTTTATTCATCTTTAAAATGGCACAAAATGTCTTCAAAGAGTATTGATTTCATTCTAAATTTTAGCATGCTGCCTAAAACAACAGACTATTTCCAAAAAGCTAACTGACGACAGTAACCGAGGACTGATGTCATATACACGTTGTTATATACATTATATCAGCACAACTGTGACGTGTCCTTAAAACCAATTATACTATTCAATGCAAATGCTGCAATCATACATACACAATACAGTCCAATGACCAAGCAACCAGGACAGTGGATACAGGCTACTTACATAAACAAGCATATCAAAAACACAGCACCTAATTACATCCGAACTACACAAAACTAGCGTTATCCATTAAGCAAATACCACATGCTTATATGAAACCAACGAAGAACATATGTAAAAAAAACACTTCTTCATTATTGCAATCTGTGACAAAGATTAATGTGAAATTAAATTCCTGCCTAAATATAACAATATATATATTGTTATATATATATTGTTAATATAATATATATTGTGTAACACAATAACTATTGTGTTACACAGAGCAGATATATATAATATACAGATATATTAGTATACCATTTCCATAATATCGTAATCATAACTGGTGAAAGCACCAGCACTGGCTGCGCTTCACATGGAAGCATAATGACTGAGTGCCACCCAGGGTAGCCCCTTGATGCGAAAGAGTGTGCTGATGTGCCATACAGAGCAAGAACATGTGACGAAGTGTCCTAACGGATGCCCCTCCAGCAGAGAAAATGTGGTTTAGTGCCATTAAAGGTACTGTTAAGATTGGGTACACTTGAGGTGCCATTCTGGTGGGAAAAACACTCACGAAGTGCTCTCTATGATGCCCTTCCACGTGAGGAAACATGATGAAGTGTCGTTCCAATAAAATAAAATAATCTTAGTTTGGGATGAAAACTACTTAACTATACACTGCGTACCATTCTACTAGTGAGGGGGGGGGGGTCATGGAATAAGTATTCTTTTTGTCTGTTTATCCCTGATCTTCAAACAGCCCATATATCCCACTCACCTTTCCTCAACAATAAAAACTGTCCTCATCTCCTAACAGTTGACTTATGACAATGAATTTAGTCTAACACCCAACAAGAAAGATTGGTCTTCCATCACTTAAAAATTTTGAAAAAAGTCTATAAACCTAAACACTGAAAGAAAATAAATACAGTCAGCACCTAACAACAGCATTCAAGCACTTTGAGGCACGTTGTTGCAAAAGATGCTATATAAAAATAAATTGAATTGAATTGAATTGTTCACTCTCTTCTCTCTGAACAACAAATCGTACTTTTAAGGATAAAGATGACCACCATTATATCAACATTCCTCACTACCTGATTACCTTCATAAAGTTATAAATACAGAGCGGGGAGCGTTCAGGAAGATGTGATCAAATGCATAGTTTCACCCACAGAACGCTGAGTCTTCCACTGGTACAAAATCGAAAGTCTAAAGAATAACCTCAACAAAGCAACAAATGTTAAAAAAAAGCTCTTTAGTGTATGTTGGGCTAATGATGCCCAAGGAACATAATGGTGTGTTTTCAATCTTACAGATGTAGTTTTACACAAAGTTAAAAACCAACACAAAACAATGTACTGCAAAAAAGGAAATGGTAAAGAAAAAACTGAAAGTCCTTTCTGAAAACATATAAAAATTCAAACACTTGTGGCAAAAATGACAAACTAAACATAGACGAAAGAATGTTCATGGCAAGAATATTTACAAAAAATATATGTTCTTGTAACACAGAACCTTTACATTTCCAACCCTAACCCTCAATATAAGAACTCAAAATAATTTCTTCGGCAAACGATTGTACTCAAACACCATCTCCTTTGCCCTTACATTTTACTGTAAAGTATAATTAAACATCTCAAAGTAGATGCAAACAAAATTCATGGTAGCAAACTAGTTAATTACATTAAATTTTATGACTTAAAGACAAAGCCTATAGTTTCATGTCATAAAGGACCATGAATTACATTATATTCTTACCTGTAAAATATTCTGATATATATTGATTTTCTTACCTGTAAAACATAAGTGCTACACTTACATAATAGAACCAAACATTAAATATTATAGGCTGTAGAAGACAAAGATTAGTCTTATAAACATAAACAAAGAGAATACCCTTATAAAAATAAAATGACAAACAATATGTGTAGTAACAAGGTGGCACGGTGGCGTGGTGGTTAGCACTGGTGCCGCGCACCTCCAGGCCTGGGGTTCAATTCCTGCCTTGGGTCTGTGTGCGTGGAGTTTGCATGTTCTCCCTATGCTTGGTGGGTTTTCTCTGGGTGCTCTGGTTTCCTCCCACAGTCCAAAGACATGCAGGTTAGGTTGATTGGTGTGTCCAAATTGCCTGTTGTGTGTGTGTGTGCCCTGTGGTGGGTTGGCACCCCGCCCTGGGTGTCCCCTGCCCTATGTGCTCTGGGATGGGCTCCAGGTTTCCCCGTGACCCTCACCAGGAATAAGTGGTTAAGATAATGGATGGATGTGTAGTAACAATGTACATTAACGTGTGGCCTGTCAGTGCCTGACCCCCTGTTGCACGTTTGCTCTGTGTGAACAAAAACACCTAAACACTTTATCAATGATTTCACTAGCCGTTATTTACAAAACCGTCCTGTTTCATTTCAATAACTGTCTGCAGTTGTACTAACAAATTTCAACGAGAAATGTTTTTCACTGTACAACACACACACAAGGAAGTATATGTATGTAAATGACTGTATATATGTTATATTCTGAAATCTACTTTCCAGAATGTAAGATTACTAGAATGGTTATTTTTTCTTTTAAATTGTGCTGATCTGCTAAGACATCAATTTCTTTGTGTCAGCTATTATTCCATGACTGTGGAAGGTCATCGTTGAAGTATTTTCTTTCTACTTACAAAAAAGTTTGTCAGAGTATTTCATGTTGAAACATATTTAAATCATTAGTAATGACATGTAATGTAGCAGGCTATTGGAAATTATTGTACAACATTCAAAGCCCCTCAAAATCAACAGATTACTTTTGCTCCCTTAAGAGTGGTAAATGTCCAATCAGCAAAGTAATTAACGTAATTGGATCTGACACTGTCTGCAAGTAGAAGCAGGCAATTAAGTCACTGAGCATCGACATGTGGTCTGTTAATTTGGGTTTTCAGAGTGACAGTGGATGATGCGTTTTAATTAATATGTTACCAAGGAAAGCACAATACTAATTAAAATCTAAACCTACCTCCAGTTTGTTTCTATAAAGGATGAAACGACTAAATCTTTTAAACTAGTCTGATTTTTTTATTACTTATAAAAAGGAAAAAAATAAGGGGGTGTTGATTTAATCACCCACCTGCCAACACTTACATGCCACTCGGCGTGATAAATCATTTTCATCCTGAGGTAACTGCTCCCCTGCAGACACAAGAAAGACCTCTAGGGGACAGTCATTGACCTTTCAACTGTCACTACTCCGGAGATGCAAATGCATTCCTTGGCAACCATTGTGGTCAGAGTATGGATTTAAAATCTGTTAGAAGTTACAGAATGTGTACTTAAAAAAAGTTGACCACCAATTGCGTATTAAACTAACAGAGTAAACGGTAAAGTCATTTACACTGACTTTTTGTTGAATTGGACACACATCGCCGCTGTCAGCTTCCTAACGCCGCATCTCTCCTTTCGCTTTGACCACATTTCGGCACTGTTCACCTGCTGCACGAGTTCCTCTTCTTATCGGAATTCAAACGAAGAAAAAAAGCCCTAGAGGCTGCATTTATAGGGTATTTAACTTAAATACCTTATTTAGACACGATAGGATACGGGGTAAATAATAACAAACAACATCTCTCATTACATTTATTTGCACTGCTTGCAAAATATATTAGGTCCGAAAACATGTCATGCACGCGCCTTTTTTTTTTCCTCTTATTTTTTGAGGTTCTTGTCAGGGCACCGCAGTCCGAAATCAGGCAAATCATTCAGATTTGCGTTTAGTATCCATGGATTACTGTGTGGGGATAAGCAGGCCATGCGTTCACAGTTTGCGGGGAAATTTATTGGTTCAATATAACTATTCTGTTCAAAGGCAAGAATTTTAAACGAAGGCACGGTTCATAAAGGGAGGAAATACAGACAGACTTTAAAAGCAATATACCGATCTGTTCATGTGGTAGAACAAAATCGTTGTGCAAAAATATGGCTTTAATCCGTCCATCCTTCATTTCCCAACCATTTATCCTGTAAAGCAGTGATTCCCAACCACTGTGCCGCGGCACATTAGTGTGCCGTGGGAAATTATCCAGTCCAATTATCCAATGATCATTATATTTCACTATATATACTTTTTGTCACATTTTTGTTTAGTGGTGTGACGTGGGATTTTTCTAATGTAAAATACGTACCGTGGCCCAAGAAAGGTTGGGAAACACTGCTGTATAGGGTCGCAAGGCAGGACACACACTGGATAGGGCGTCAGCCCATCGCAGTGTGTCTTTAACGTAATCTCTAGATTTTCAAGACTGTAAATATAAATAACATAGATATTACTAAATAGTTATGTATCTACCCCGCATTAGTGGAAGAAAAAAAACTATAAAATCTAGACAAAGTAAAATTTGCATTAGTTTCAGTTGTCGTTTCTTTATGCAAACGGAACTTTTCAGAAAATTTTACTCGTTTTGGATGTTGGACAGGTCCGAGCGATTTACTTTGACCCTCACTGGCACCGCGCTCCCTACAGGGGGCGCAAGTCCCCTTTGCAGGCTGTGCACGTAGTTTGAGAACTGAACCGGTCAGCTTTCCCATCCCAGTGATAAGGTAGGCTGTCCTCGGTTGTGCTTTGTCTCTATGAAGCTAAACCTTATATCAGAGGCGTAAAAGCAGAGGCGTGT
Source organism: Chitala chitala (assembly GCA_025773905.1). Lineage (NCBI taxonomy): Eukaryota > Metazoa > Chordata > Actinopteri > Osteoglossiformes > Notopteridae > Chitala > Chitala chitala. The sequence continues at coordinate 13,040 of JABJVR010029404.1, forward strand.
TGTGGCGGTGTTTTTTATGCGGATTGGGTTTATTTGTAGAATTAAAATCAGCGTTTTAAAATAAGATTACACAAATGTACGGTGCCGCCACATTAAGACCAAACAAACTGCAGAACTGAGAAAATATGGAGAATTCAGTAATGACAGAATTTAGACCCACTCCAGGTTTATACACGGTGGTTTGCTTTAAATGTTACATTGTGTGTTGGTGTTGAATATTAAACTTTTATGATTAGCGGTGATTTATTCTGACCGTAAACATTAGAAACGTTTTATTTTTATCCTTTTTATGGACGCATCATGTCAGCATTGCTACAGTAAAAAAAGACCTAATAACAAAATAATAATAATGAAACCTACTATAATATAAACTGTAATTAAAAATACATGCAATACATCAAACATACATTGTTGCCTATTTACAAATTTATTTCTTATTTAAATGCAAATTATAAAATTTATATTAAATTGTAGTGAACCATACAATATTTATAAACATCTGAAGAAACGAGAAACACGCTGACAAAAACATTTCTATAAATATTGTAATAGACAGGAATCGGAAATTATTTAACTTTTTCCATCTTTGCATAACAATGACTGATTTCGGTCGTTATTATAGAGTGAAAGTTTTGTTCGTGACTCATGAAGATTGTTACAAATAAGAAAATAATTGTTCATATTATTTTATTAAAAGCGCTTTGAGGCATGCTGTTGCGAAAGGCGCTATATAAAAATAAATTGAATTATCAAAACTGAGTTTATACAAATATAGTGAGTACAATATGGCTCTAATACACATTTTAAAATATACTCCTGAAAAGGGAGGGTATGTCATGCTTTCAGTAATACTAATTAAAGAAATAAAAATATAAAGTAAAACCCGTGACTTATATATAATAGCGGCAAGTCTGTACAGCGTAAGGTAACAATCATTTTAGTGAACGATTACCACACCATTTAAACCATAAAAGTATTTTATTCCAAGTATATGCATCATAACATCTGATTTATATTATGTATGGTACAACTATTCTCCCTTGTCGGACACATCGTCGTAATCATAAGTCATCAACTTCGTTAACATATTCAGACTAATTTAAAAAAGTTTCTAAAGTTTCCTTAAGACAGTGATAAACAGTTTGGTCGAAATATCTTAATCGTTACATCAAATACGTTTTTCTTAATATGCATGGTTTACTTAATCTGTTAAATTACATCAAAGTATATTATAAATATGAAAAGTTTTCCTTGTCCATACTCCTGAGATAAAACGTAAATGAAAAACGCTCGATAGCATTTACATGAAAAAAATAGCGGACAATTTATAAGAACAATGTAGAAGCGTTTGTGCTAAATTTTGAGTACAATTCCCATTTATGCGAAACCATTTCAGATAGCAAAAGCATAACTTCACGACCTTTAGTGACTCCCCTCTTTGCTGGTGAGAGTTGGTGGCGTTTGGCATCCCGGAGAGGCGTCGTGCAGTTTCCTGATGTGCTTTTTCAGGTCAAAGTTCCTGCAGAATCCCTTCCCGCACGTGGGGCACGTGAACGGCTTCTTGTCGTTGTGCGTGTGCATGTGGAACGTCAGGTTATACACCTGGTGGAAAGCCTTGTTGCAAACGCTGCACTTAAACTGCTTCTCTCCGCTGTGCGTCAGTTTGTGGTTCTTGTAGTTGCCTTAGGATGGACGATAACCGATAAATATAATTAGCGGCTATAACATTTATTAACGGTTACAGAAACACGTAACGAAGTCACAGGTAAACTACAGGAATGTTTCTACATCAAACTGCAAACCAAAATGCCCTGTGAATTTTGTCGTATACAACGAAAAATAAACCATTCATTCACGTTTATCTTCAATTTTTGGTTTTTATTAAAAAGCACAATCCTTTGGAGGCAAAATTGTTAATCTTGTTATTATTATTGCTGTTATTATCAATAACAAAAACAACAATTATTATTATTATTAAATAGCAAGACGTGTCGTACCTTTTTGATGAAATCCTTTCCCACAAAATTCACACACGAACGGTTTATATCCTGCGTGAATTCTTGTATGTGTATTTAGGGTAGAGCTGCGGTTAAAAGCCTTTCCGCATTGGTTGCATTTATGAGGTTTTTCCTGTAAAATTATTTACAATTTACAAGCACATTCGTAAAAACACAACGTGTATTTTTACAAAAAAAAAGGAAAAAACAATTAAAACTCAACATATTCGGTACTACTCTGCAGTCACACAAACTATGCATTAATCACATTTTTAAAACTGATTTCAAAAATCAAATTGAAACAAATGACGTAAAAGATTAAAACCGCTTAAACATTTTTCGTTTACATGTTCGCTTCTGATCGGGCATAAAAGCACAACTGTTACGCAGTAAAAGCTAGTCCGCATTATGGACAAATTCAAAACAAATTATTCATTTTATTCTCCATTAATAAATTGCATTTTCTCGTTTGTATTACCTGGGTATGGATTATTTTGTGGCGACACAGCGTGCTCGCCTGCCGGAATCCTTTGCCGCAGACTTTACAAACAAAAGGTCTGGCCCCGGTGTGCACGGGCATGTGACGAGTTAAGTTATAATGTGCATTAAAAACCTGAAAATTAAAACAGCCCATTAAATGCACGCGTTTAATTAAATATGTTAAGATGAACTCAACGGAACGTTTTCGCTGCCTACCTTCCCACACACTTCGCACGTGAACACTTTGGGCTTGCTGCTGGGAGACACGCAGTTCAGCTTGGACGAGTTCTTAAACAGTTTTTCCGACAGAATTTGCGCGCTCTCCTTCATGTAGTGCTGCAAATGAGTTTGGGATAAATCTTTGAACGCAACTCCAGCGCGGAATATCTCATCATCCTGGCCTAGTTTGTTTCTTTCGGGCAGAAAGGCTTTCTGACGAGCGTGCAGTGGGCTGAAAAAGTAAGAAGTCATGGGGTGAATGCTGACGATACCTGCAGGAGTGGGACACGGGCTTTCTCCGCAGTTCAAGTAGCAGACAGCTCCCATCGCCTGGAAAGAGCACTGGTTTACCACGCGCGGACGGAAAAGTTTGTAGTGCCCCACCGGCGGGCTGGCTTCACGTGCGTTTTTAAAATTTGCGTTAGTGTTAACCGGATCGTTTTGCATATGGAAAGATGCATCAAAGTTATTTGGTTCAGATCCTGTAACACTCTCTTTTTGGACTGGTCCATATGTCACCGGTACAAATGGAATCACGCAATGCACCGATGAGGAATTCACGTGGAATGGTGGCTTTGGGTCCGCTTTGCCCGCAGGCGGCTGAAATGCGTCAGGAAGGTGTGTGGACTTTGGTTCCGGAGTCCTAGCCATAATCCTTTCGATCGAAAAAGCAAGAGGCTTTGCAGTGGCGACCATGTGGTCTCCGGCAGCCAGGTTTCTTGAAGCTGAGGGCGAGCCGGGTATCCTCGCTGCGTGGTAGCGCGCACTGTCCATTGCTGAAAACGGCACTTCTGTATCTTCGCTGTTCTTTTTGAAGATGTCTTTTCATTCCTCTTACTGAGCAGCAAGAAAAGGCATCGCCAGATATAACCTGGTTCGGCGCCAGCCCCTTGCAGTTCACTTAGGCGTTGCGTTCACTCCGGACAAACAGCACTCACGACTGCCTAGGCTACTCAATAAGCCGTGTTGAGTCAATAGCGCGGTCCTGGTCTCACCAATCCTTACCTTCCAAAAGGAAGTTGTGAAGTAGATAATTACTCTATTCAGTAACATCAGTCAACAGGGAAACTTTGCTGCTCACCCGTCCCTCGCAACTGTAATGATGCTCTACCACGCCTGGGAGAAAGCTCTCTTTGGTAGTGACTGGTCCAGCTGCAGAGACGCGTGTCGCACTTAAGGACCCCTGGTGGATTTGTGTGACATCACTTGAAATGCACAGGATGACAGGCACACAGGGGAGCGTGCATGTGAACCATTTATCAGCAGTTGTCACATTTGATTCAGATTGCTTTTGTCTGTGTCTGATCTCAGCTGTCTTCGTTTTTGTCTCTGAAACACTGAAAATTTGAGCATTGCTCTTTCGATCCCTATTTAATTGAAAGGGTGAAACGCGCTCAACAGCAGCAATTTTCTCCCGGGTTAATTCTAAATGTGCTACGATCTATTTTAATATTAAATGTGTTTGTCCACAAATCCCCAAAACGCCTACAATCTGACTTAAGGTACTATAGTTGAAGTATAATTGCATTAATCTTAAACATTTAAAATTTACTTTTTAAATTAAAAAATCATTATTGACTAAATAATTCAGTGTCAGTTGTGTTTTACTTACCTTGGATTCATAGTACATTACTCAGGAAAAAAAAAAAACATTATGAAAATATCGTGAAAATTGTACTGCTTATATTGTAGTCCGATGATGTAGAGTTTATTTATTTTATAATACTTGTAGGCTGAGGTAGTAATAATTCTGCCGGACGGCGGACATCCATAAACGAATTCGAATACAAAGTACCGGGAATGCAGCGTTATTACGCGTGTTTCTGTGCGTGCACATCAAATGCAATATAATAATCCTCGTTTATTATTATCCATCTAATTAATTCATCTGCAGCATCTTTGTAATTGCAGCAGAATTAATGTAAAATTGCCGGAACATCACTGAAATAGCCATTGGTGCTAGAAGTGAACAGATGGGCGCTTAAAAACATTCAAACCCGTTTTTTTAACAAGCAACACATTCGAAACTAAACCGAAAATAGGATCTCTGTATGTCTATGTGTGTATATTAAAATTATAAATTTGATCCATATATCCATAAAGAAGAAAATAAGTATCAAACTGAATATAGTATTCACAATCATATGCGACCGATTAGGATATGATTCACTTGATAACTTGCATTTCCCATATTTAGTATAATGTTGTAAATAAGTAGTGTTCCTCACTAATAATCGCTTATGTTATTTTCCGTGCCTAACCGCGCATTAAAACAGCGTGTTCTAGGCTAGGTCACATACTGCCAGATGTCTCGAACCTGCAAGTTGATAATTCAGTATATTCGGTTCTTATCCTTTTTAAGTTAGACATTAAAGACACGCACCTTCGTAACCTTGATGGTTTTCACCGATTCAAAATTTTTCTCACGTTAATAGTTTAACACTGAGGGGATTGCATACATGAAACCCTTTTTATTTATTCAATGCAAAGTTACTTTATCTCGTTGCTGAATTCAGTAGCATACACGCCTAAATAATACTAAACAATGAAACAGTTCATTCTAAATACCTGCGGAACGGTTAACAAATTTATAGAAAAAGTCAATAGTAACATTATTCGATGTCACATGCATTTGTAAGACATTTATAAACACTGAAGCCTAATGCCGTTATACAGCTTATGGAATTCACTTTGAATGGTGGAATATATATATATATATATATATATATTCCAATTATTCTCACGTTTTATTACAGCTATATCGGATTGTAATAAATTTGCAAATTGCGTATAGCAGAGTAAAGTCAAAATAGGACAGTCACGTATCTGTCACGCTGCGCTTACTTTACAGAAAGGTGCTTTACGTTGAATGCCGTTGCTACCATTACAACTGCACTTTATTTAAACGCTTAATACAATGTTCAGAAAAGCCAGTAAAAACAAAATACCACAATGATATTTAACGTGTTATTAAGCAACCACATAATTATTACGTTATGCAAACACGGAGTGGAAGCAACCGCGCAGACTAATAACCGTGAATTACTTTAATTATTACCCAAAATGTATCTTTCTTTCTTTTTTACAGGCATTAATATTATATACTAATTGCGTCAAGGAATATTTCAGATTTTTGTTCGTTAATTTTACCTACTTCTGATAACACTGTGTCAATATAACAGCAATTAAAAACATATTTCAGACACAACCTTTTTGCTTTAAAACACTTTTATTCTAACACTTTATACTCACCTGAACAAATACAGGTGCACAGATGACAAAATATACAAAGTTTCTCCATTTCCTGCTATAACATAATTGTAATGACAACTGTCTTAGTTTTCTGGAATTTTCTGAAGTAACATTTCCGTGTTGTGATTTTTTTTTTCATATATTTCTTATACACACAATTAGGTTAACATGGAGTAAAGGATGTGATGCAGTTTTATTTGAGATCAAGTCAAGACGTATGATAAACAAAAATCACCATGTCTACAACATTTACTGGACTTTGGCCTTTTTGCAGATACAGGAAACACAACTGGCATGTTCACACGGCAAAGGTGCTCACTTGTCATCTGTCGGTAAACTCCTTACGTGAACGTGCTAACGGGACCGCCCTCACCCCAGTGCGAGGCCAAGGTTGGAGGACCCCACGTGGTCAATTGGCACTCAGCTCCAATGCTCAAAGTAAATCACATTAGGGACCATGGTTTTACAGCGTGGCATGTACAGCGTTTCAATTCACACGGATAAGAAAAAGTACAATGAACAATCAACAGAGTGGTACTCTGCCCTCTGGTGTCCACTGAGCTGTACTGCACAATGACATCTTAAACTACTGTACTGAACATTCAAGAAAGCAGATGCTGTCACGGTGGAGATGGTGCTAGACATTTTTTTAACAGGTGTATCAAACAGAAGATGAACACCCCTTCATCATGAGCATCAGTGCGCCAACGTACGCGGACACTACCCCTCCTCTTCGTCACTGTCCCTCATGGTGATGCCCTGGAGGACGTCGCTCTGACTGACACTGACTGTTGCCTCCTCCAGAGTCAGCCGGTTGTAGATGGTCTCATAGTTCTTGTTGTTGAGGGTTCCATCCAAAACCCCCTGCAGCCTGAAATCCCGATATGTTTTCTGTAACCAGGGGAAATACAAACGTGAGCCCAGGAATTTTTCGTGGGAAACAGAACTTCCAAAGCACACAGAGAATGGAACTATGACTTCAGGATGTATGCTTACACACACACACACACACACGCACACACACACACACAGGGCTCAGAGATTACTCAAACAACCATGCTCTGATCTTTTTTTACTTTTTAAAATAGGTAGCACCAGATTAGCATGAATAATCTGAAGAAGGCAGAAACCTCCATAGTGTTCCAGCTTTCTATAAAAATATGTTATAAAATGGAATATACAGAAGGAAAACTTATTCCACTTTCCCTAGTCTTACTAGGTTATAAGTGGAGACCAACTAAGATCCTCCTGCTTTTGTCCAACCTGCTCTTCAGTCAAAACGTTATGCTGTCACACGATACATCCTCGTGTGCAAGGCTTTGTGCCCACATCATTACACTGACATACCGCTCTGGGGTCATTCGTGTGTCACTTACCTTGACAATCTTGATAAGGGTCCTCAGCTGGTAGGGGTGGAGCTGATGGTCTAGCCTGTCTGTTAGCCAAACGCACACGGCTTTCACAGAGCTCGAGTACCATTGCTAAACGAAACAAAACAACATGGATGAGTCACGCCAAGGACAAGATACGTCCGTCACTGTTGACTGCAAGCAGACACATAACACTGTCGCTTTTGAAAGATGTGAAATTTTTCTGCCTGCCAAACAGCTGATAGCACAAAACCCTGCTGCAAACAGAAGTGTGTAGAGACCCAAAAATTCTACAGCACTTTAGTCCGCTCAACAATACCCACAATATTGGATTCAATGTATTTTTTACGTCTTTATTTTCAATAAGTACACTTAACTTGGGCCTAGCATTGATATGAAACCTAGTGTGAAGCAAATTAGAGGAAGGCCACACAGAATTTTTTCATGAAAAAAGCCCATAGTGTTTAAAACTGATTCACAGGACTGCAAAACTGAAAAGTGAGGATACAGATTAATTAAAGCCATTCGACCTGGAGAGAGAAACAGATGGGTTTGGCAGAAACGTAGTTATCATTCAGGTGAAGGGGTACTTTGCGATTTCTATAGCATCATTATTTTCTATGTTGTCACAAAGCAGGACTACACTCACGTTCCAGGAGTATTGAGAGCCCCCCTACACACACACACACACACACACACACACACACACACTTTGAGACGTTTGCATAATTTGTATTAAGTTAACTGTAAGACCCAGCTACAGGTTTAAGATAACTGTGTGGGCAGAGGATTAATGACTATGGAACTGCTTCGTCACCAGTGGGTTTGTGAGGGTACGTGTGACCATCTGCTTCTTTTGTGGGCCCTTTCATGCGTGAGGAGGGAGGAGCAGGCGCCGGGCTTGGCCCAGGCTGACCAGCCTCAGTCCCCCTCTTACATTTGCTCTGTGGCAAGGTGAGTAACAGTAATGGTGCATTTCTCAAACCCATCAGAACTGAGTAAATCAACAGCAACACAAAAGAATCAATAAGGGGTTAATGAACGTAATCACAGAGTCCTGGAAGAATATGCTGAAAGGAAGTGAGGAGATGTACGTGCATGTAGATGGTCTTAGCAATGAGCGCCAGACAGAAACTGGTACTTTCAGAGCTCTCTTTACATGCGTACAGTACTGTAAGGTACTTTCTACCCTTTGAATTGAACCTTTGAACCGGCCTTGAGACAGGAGAGAGGGACAAAATAGAAGACAACGAACTGGCTTTACAAGCATAAATGTCTTGAACAGTGAATACACAAAAAAATGCCTGATTCCTCAAGTCTGAGCACATGTGTGTGAGCATATCTGGTAACAGCTTTCCGATGCTGGTAGCACCTGTAAGGCAAGAAGTGCTGGCATCTTCAATTCAATTCAATTTATTTTTATATAGCGCCTTTCACAACAATGTGCCTCAAAGTGCTTGTCACCTTGTAACTGACACAGATTCTGTTCCTAATACAAAAGAACTAGAACAAACACCAAGTACTTTTTAACCAACCAGCAACCTCAAAAATTATTCTGAACATTTTTATACATGTAGTAAATAGTATACAGGATACAGTACTCTACACACTGGTCAGCCATAACATTATGACCGGGGACGTGAATAACATTGATTATCTTGTTACCGTGGCACCTGGAAGTGGGTGGGATATATTAGGCAGCAAGTAAACATTTTGTCCCTGAACTTGATGTGTTGCAAGTATAAAAAATGGAGAAGCGTAAGGATTTGAGCGACTTTGACAAGGGCCAATTTGTGATGGCTAGATGACTGGCTCAGAACAGCTCCAAAACTGCAGACCTTGTGGGATGTTCCTGGTCTGCAGTTGTCAGAACCTGCTAAAAGTGGTCCAGGGAAGGAAAACCGGAGAACTGGAGACAGGGTCGAGGGCGGCCAAGACTCACTGAGGAGTGAAGGCCGGCCTGTGTGGTCCGATCCAATAGAAGAGCTACTGTAGCTGAAATTGCTGAAAAAGTAAATGCTGGTTCTGATAGAAAGGTGCCAGAACACACGGCACACTGCAGTTTGTTACATATGGGGCTGCGTAGCTGCAAACCGGTCAGGGCGCCCATGCTGACCTGTCTCCACCATCGAAGGTGCCTACAGTGGGCATGTGAGCATCAGAACTGGACCATGGAGCACAGGAAGAAGGTGGCCTGGTCTGATGAATCACGTTTTTTTCTACATCATGTGGATGGCTGGGTGTGTGTGTGTGTCCCTCACCTGGGGAAGAGATGGCACCAGGATGCACTATGGGAAGAATAGAAGCTGACAGAGGCAGTGTGATGCTTTGGGCCATGTTCTGCCCAGAAACCTTGGATCATGCTGTTCATGTGGACTTTGACACGTACCATCTACCTAAACATTGTTGCTGACCAAGTACACCCCTTCATGGAAACAGTATTCCCTGATGGCAGTGGCCTCTCTCAGCAGGATAATGTGCCCTGACACACTGCAAAAATGGTTCAGGAATTTTTGAGGAACACAGCAATGAGTTTGAGGTGTTGACTTGGCATCCAACTTCTCCAGATCTCAATCCAATCGTGCACCTGTGGGATGTGCTGGAAAAACAAGTCCGATCCATGGAGGCCCCACCTCGCAACTTACAGGACTTAAAGGATCTGCTACTGATGGCTTGGTGCCAGAAGTCACACCATATCTTTAGAGGTCTAGTGGAGTCCACGCCTCGATGGGTATTTTGGTGGCAACACGAGGGCCTACTCAGTATTAGGTCATAATGTTATGGCTGTTCGGTGTAAATGTGATATACTACACAGATAAAAGTAGTTTACTGTATATATACTCATTACTGGCACATGAAACTCCAGTCACTAAGACAGAAAAAATAAATCATACTGATGATGCGTAACAAACAAATGTGGTAATTTTGTAACTTATTGTCCAAAACACTTATCAAAAATACACCTGGGTATTCATACTTAAAGGGACAAGAATAATTTAAAATCTTCCTTCTTCCTTCCTTCCGTCTTTCATATTGAAGGCTTTAATGGAGCCCTCCGTGTTGACCAGGGACAATAACGTCTCCCATGTTAGCGAGGGGGGGCACTGAGGGGGCATGGCTGAAGTTGTGGCATCATGTAAGGAGACAGTCTGTTGCTACTGAATAGAGCAGAGCGCATCTGTAACCTTGACGTAAACCCTGAATAGGCCTCCCACTTGATGCGTCAAGCTGCTCAAGGCTGCCGCTCACCTCAAACACCTTCTCGATGTAGATCTCCTCATTGACCCGGTCTCTCAAGATGTCTTGGTTCTCCCTCACAAAGGTAATGTAGATGTCTGCCAAATCGGCGCCGGGCTTCTGCGTGCAGGCGGGAGAGGTTGGGCGAGAAGGAGGCACATGTGAGTGACAAAAGGATAACAGGACGCCACTCTCCACAAAGACACACGTTCAAAAGGAAGCGGCGGAACAAAAGGTCCGTTTCAGCACAAACGATTGTTCCGCGCTTCACAAATTGCTCGCCGAAAAATGTTCATTTTGTTCCATGTGAACCTGAAAAGCATTAGCCAACATGCAGGGTTTTATTGTCTTACAGAAATGTAAGTGAATGTTCCGGACCTCCGTTACTTGGCTAGCTAAATGATCAACAGAATCACAGTACTGTCCAACGCACATACATATTGAAAGATTTGTAATATACTTTGAAATTAATAAAAATACATAATTCCACTCATCACAAAATCAATCAGAAAAAAAAGTTAAGAATGGTACATTTCGTAATTACATTTGTGCAACGTAAAATAAATGCATTATTAAATTTGCCATAAAATTACACCAGTTGTTGTTAATACACATTGCTTTAATTAACGGACCAGTGAATTTGTTCACACTCTGAGTCATGTCGAAGAGCCAGCATTTGTGAAAACGGAACTCAACACTGCATATCACCTGTCCTAAAGAGCCTTGCTCAAGGTCGTGACCTAACTAACCTTCAGCCCGCGAACCACAGCGACACACAAGACAATAAAACCGTGTTTATTTCTGGTGCATCTTTAATTAACGGTATGGACTCCCTTCTCAGACACCAAGCACACCAACCCAGCTCTGAAGACTAACAGTTCGTCTTTCCCCTCACCTCACCACCCCAAATCTCATGGCTGAGGGTTTAAATAAACGCACAAAAAAAAAAAAATTATTAGGCCTTTCGATTATAAAAACACTGACTACTTTTATGTTATCAAAAAAATATTAAAAGACAAAACAATAAAACAAGAAGCCTAATTGCAATTTTCTCCATCATGGCCTGTGACAAAATATGAAGTTTCCACATAATGTGACTGTGTCGGATATATGCAAGTGCACGTTACGACACAAAAACGAGAAGAGTGTATCCATAGACAGAGCACACACACCATGACTCTCACCAGCTCCTACCTCTGCTAACGAGATACAGAAAAAGTGTAAAGTCCATTTAAATCAACTTCACGTAAGCGTTTTAAACTCTGCATGTAAAATAATGTGCACGTGTCCATACTGCTGAAGGTACAATGTACTGTGCGTTAAAAATAAACAGTATTTAAAAATATATAAATAGCAGTAAAAAAAACATGTTAGATTAGGGAAAGTGAAAAACAGTACTTAAAATTAATTAACAAAATAATATATATATGTGATACTGATAATGTTAAATCATTGCATACTGGTAACACTGTAATTGTTTTGACAGAATTCACACATTTTTCTGCAGGGGACACCATTAGTGAAACGATCTCGCTGTTAATTAGCATACCTGACTCAATTTTTCCTTTATTCTCTACAAGAATAGACAGAACAGAGCCCTAAACAAGTGGAAAAAAATATGAAGGAAATGTCGTCCATACTCAAACCCACAGCTTTTACACATGAGAGATAATTACATGTGAAGAACACTAACAAGGAGCCAGCTAACTGATAACCCCCCCACCCCCAAAAACACAAGGCTGCCAGATGGGAACTTCACACCTAGAGACCCCCTTGTCTTGCCTTCAGTGTGGGGCTGTAGTGAACCATCAGTCACAACACGCGCAGCTCAGCCGGCTAACAGTGACAGCTGGCATTCGCCGTGATTCTGAGGTGTTGTATACACACACCTGAAATAAACTGCCACATACCTGCATCACCTTGAGTGACGTCAGCCAGCTGTGGACAACATCATTTTTGTGCTATGCACAAAGCTCACTAAAGCCACCCGAGGAATGAATGTCCAGCTCACAAATTACATCTGAAACTTAGCATAGTGGCTTTGTCACTGTTTGTTTGTGTAAGGCCTAACCACACAGGGTCGTGGTTTGCACCACTCACACCTAGTGCTTGAGCTCGGTGGGGTTGGGTGATTATTGATCTTTACTCTGACCCTTATGGGATCCACCACTCTCACTCACCCTTGATGTGAAGTGCTCCTACACCCAGGAACTCCATTCATACAGAAGCAGGTATGCGGAGCTCTGCTCCACAGCCAAGTCCTGTTCTCAGGGCCTATTGGGCTCACCCAGAGACCTCCCTGTACTGCAGGGACACCGGCCCGGCCACAGGACGCCAGGTCGAGCTGAGCTATGCGGCTCGTAAGGGATTGTGACAGTACCAGACAATTCCTTCCATTTCAGCACAGAAATGAAGTGGAAGGTCTTACAGCTGAGTGTCGGTAACAAGAAGTAATACAGACACTACAAGGATATTTCTCAAACAAAGTAGTTTTTATTGCCACAGGCATGGGCTGAACAAAGCTGTCATTTGTGGAGAATAAAAGGTCCACAATAATGCCAGATTAGGCGTAGATTAATAATCGGTTCACCTGGAGTGAGAAGGCCCTGAGAGAAAGGAAGGAGGTGGGGAATGAGTGCACTGTAATTACCCAAGGCAGGACCATGGCTTCCTGTTCTCCAGGTGCACCCTGACAGCTCTGATTGTGACTGACTGTTTGTGTGTGTGTGTGTGTGTTTGTGTGAGAAAGTGGAGGAAGGCAGATTTTCCATACCAGGCTCCTTAATGACAGCTCCTCACAAAAGAGTGGAGAAGCTTAACCTCTCGTGACAAGGCCGCAAACATGTTTCTAGCCCAACCCAACAGCCTCAGACAAAGTCCCAGGTAAGCTTACGTTCTTTCCCTTTCACTGGGCACAAAAGGGCAAGGTGAAGGTTACATTATAATTTAACGTCTAGGTGGCGATGCCGGGACTAGCGCGCATGTCCCAGGAGATGCAGGTGCACGGGAAAAGCAGCCGCTCCGAGAAAGAGCAGACAAAAGGACGGCGAACACTCCCACCTTCGGCATTGCGTAATTCACACGACAAGCCCGGGTTTCAGTCAGCTCATCGGCATGTAAACACGACATTCAGAACGCAACGTCAAGCGGCAGTAAAACAAGCAGGTTCGTCCTTTGGTTCATCGTCATTTGCGTATTTTGGCACAAGTATGTCTGGGAAACATAATACGTCAATATGGGCACTTGCTCGTTTGGGGCCCTCGCACGTCTGGGAAGGCATCTTCCATTTAACAAAACGGCTAATCCTTGACGGAATGGAGGAACCATGGATTTAAAAACACAAATAAAGACGAGGTGCTACAATGTGAGCACCTGAACCCGCGTCACGTTCACTGTCCCAGGCATGTGTTTGTGTCCTGACCTGGTGGCCCGTCAGTCCCATCCAGGTGCCATCAGGCTCTGCATTTGGTCATCGCTGTGGCTCTAGGAGCTTCACTGTCATCTCACTTCATAAAGAGATCGCTGCATCTCTGCAGTAACATCTACACCAGCATGTCTGTGCGGTGCACACGCACACCCACATTGAATTTTTTTGTAGTTCATCTTGTGTAACACAGCTGTTTACAAGAAGTATTCTTTAAGTTATTAACTTCTTTTGCGGTTTGTCATGGCCTCCTACGATCAACACCTTTCTGAACTGAGAAACGTTCCCTCCAATTCTTGCAATTTTGCAATTAACCTCCATATGAACCTACAAAAGCCTGACGTCCCTTTTATGAAGCGTTTCACCAAACCAGCACAATATTACTGTATTTAGACAGCTGCTGTTTGATAATAAGAAAGACACTTCTACAATAATAAAATGACCAATGCTATATACGGTTTTTAATTTGTTCTAAATGTCGAGAGATGTATACTTACAGGAACGTCCACGTACTTGGCTGCCGCTTTTACCTTGAAATAAAATGGTATAAAAGGCTCAGTTTAGGATGCTTTTCTATTGTGCATTTTTTATGCAAAACTTTTGTATATAAAGGTGGAACATTTCACTGCTGCTGAGAAAACATCACTACTCACAGTGAAGGTCAAGATGGAGGAGAAGAATGTGCCTTCATCGTATCTGGAGAGCTTGCAGAGGACTCCATCTAAAACTGCAGCAAACTGGAGGGAGGATGCCCAACATTAGCTAGGGCTCGCCTTCCTTCAGTTAGTCTGTTTAGACATCTTCATCCAAAACAGCCACTTCACCCATTTCAGACAGACAAATATGTGGTCACCATATAGCATGAGCCCTTTGGAAAAGCATGTTAAAACTTACTAACTGAGCCATCACAGGATATGTATAGCAACAATATATTGTACAACTACTATCATCTGGCTCTTTGAAACAGTAAGGGAACGTCTCATAAATCACGTGTTACTCTGACTGTAAAAAGGTTCAATGCTGGAAGCGGCCTGCATACTAGCAAATGTGGGCTCGTTCGCTGGTTAGCAGACGGGGGGAGGGCTTGGCTAATAATGGCACAGATGAAGAAAAGGCCCCCCACTTGTTAGCAGCTTGCACAACTTGTAAAAGTGGGGAAACAAGGCCTGCAGTTCAGCCACTCATACCGTACCTTAGACACCAGGGAGGAAATCATCTCTTTAAAGGCCTCTTCAATCAGGACGTTGATTCTGAAGTTGTACTGCTGCTGTGCATAGGGAGGGGGATGCGTACAGTGAGTTACCTTTTCGGTACAAATCCAGCACTTTCCCTCTCCAAAACTCCTGTAGCTGACTGTCTTTACCACTGCACAGCCAATCTGCCATACCTCCTCCTATACTTGTTCCCTATACCAAAAACATCTCTCTCTCTCACTCACACACACACACACACACACACACACACACACACACACACACACACGCTCAGCGCGCAGAGAAAATCTTCCCATATACCCGGCTGAGTTAAGCAGCTAATAGGTCTATTATGCGCCTGAATGGAGCTCCGGCTCTCATTTAGGGCGAAGGAATTTGAAGGATACTTTTTGTGTTTTCCACAATTAGGACAGCCTTGTGTTTTTCTAAAGGACAGGTCCAGCTGGGGGAACCAAAGGCTGGCACTAGATTCAATTAATCCGCCATTTCATGTCTGCTAACTCTTATTCACCATTTATTTAAATTGTGCGGTGCAGAGAGGTAGAATGAGCGTCTGTTTGTGGCTCTGAAAGGAAGCCTTCGATGCTAGCACCGCAGGCCGCCGTTCATCTCTGTCCACAAAGCCCCTTTAGAGTACGTCTAAAGAACGGCGAAATTAAAAATTTCAATCAACAAAGACCGACGATTGGTGACAAACTGAAGGTGCACAGGGGTCACCTACAGCCCCCAATTTTCCCTAACCCTCTTCTTCACAACATGAAAAGGCCGCTTTTCTTATAATTAGAATTTAAAGCAAATCTTACAGACTTTTTACCTCTATTAACACTGCAGTGCCAGTTTTTTTATTGTCACGGAGAAAACAAAAACGTCATTGAAATTTTATATTACGCGAAAGAGTAAACGCTAAGATCTGTGTTGTATGAGCAAAAAGCAAAGGAACAATTATATCTCTTAACAAATGCCTGCTAGATCTCTTTCAAGAAACTCTTCTTACAATCTTTGAATTTTTATGTGCAACACAATAATCCTACCCTACATACAGTCAGAATGCTGTACACCAGTGTAATTACCTTGGGAGCAAATTAATACCACAAAACACAATTTTTGCAAACACAAAGAGGTTCAATACACTGGCAGGAACCCTTTCAGGGTTTGAAGACTTTGAAGACGGAGAATCTGTGCATCTCCACTTCCCTGGATTCACTCTGGACAGTCGTGTAATGGTTCACACATCTGTCCCTCTCTGCGCTTCATTTTACACTTGCTTAAAACAAAAAACAATGTCAAAACACTGCAATGTGAAAATACAGCCATTTAATAATGTAATAACCATGTTTTCATTGACAAATGCGTATAAATAAAAAAAAAATAATAACAAATATAAAACAGATGTCATACGGCCTTTTCAGGTGAGAAGGGTTTTGGAAAACAAAGCCGGTTTCTTTAAGATCTAACATTGCAATGAAAGTCTTCAAAAAAAAACCAAGCAGACTAACAAAACGACACCCACCCACTGTTTTTTTTAATATTGAATTACAAAAAACAAAGCACAGAATATGGTACAGAAAAAAAATTCCAAAGTAACTGCAATAAATCCAAAAAATATTAAATACACCACAGCAAAATGAAAAAGAAATGAACATGACATTACTGTCACATAACCAAACCAACACCCAACGTATGACAGATGGTTATGCTAATGTATTCACACATACAAAGTGGTCTGCTGGTCGTTTTGGCTGAATCCGCAGCGATATGTTTGGTGACCCTGGTTCACAACATCAGTAGGAGACTGTCTCCATTTTAACACCTCGTACCCATCAAAACGAGAAATCCGAGTTAAGTGCTCAAGGCTGCCGTTGGCACCAGTAACGCAAGGAAAAGCCTGAAGTGTAACATGACTGTGGACGGAACATCGCTGGACTCTTCAGTGGCTCTTAGCTGACATTTGCTCTTGGGCACTATGTGCGAATGATTTTTAGTTGCTGCTCGAAGGTTTAGAGAGTGAACGGGAGGCTAGTGCCTTAGTCAAGCACACTGAAGATCGTGTTTTACACCATGCAGCCAAGCACTTGGTCTTCAGACAGCAAGACAGACTCACTGCATTAGCTGTGCCGGGAAAGTGGCTAAGAGTGAATAAAGGGATGAAGCATCTTTCATCGCACAAAAAACAAAGCAGGATAAACTTCACTGAAGTAAATCCGACTGGGGCCCGTGACTGGGCCGGCCGCGTGGGCGCGCCTCTGCGGTTCCCTTGTCTCCCACCCACAGACGGGCTGGGGATCGCTCCGGAGACGGAGCGTGCGTGTGGCAGTGGATTTGCCAGTGCCGCCCTGTCACTTGGGGAGAATCTCCACTTCGGCGCGGTCTACGCTGAGCGGAGAGGCGCGGCGCAGCGGCACCGGCCGACGTAGATTCGCGGCAATGGGAAGCGCCTGCGGACCTACCTCCTGGCCCGAGTCCAACAGGCAGAGCTTGGCACAGTGTTTCCTGGCATCCATCAGAACGTTGAACATGGTGCAGATGGACAGACATACCCGGAAGTCCGTCGACTTGCTGGCCTTCTGCATCTTGGCGTCGAAAGCCGCTTTTGTTCTGGCAAGAACGACAAAAGGCCACTTGAAATGGGTCTTCTCTGGAGACCAATTAAAAACAGACTGTCGTCGCTGCCTCGTTCGCCCTGGCATGGTTTGGTAACCACGGTTTGGTAACTGTGGACCCGCAGATAAACAACATTACGAGAAGTTACCGTGGTTGCAAATGAACATTTGATGAACATTCATTACGGAAAGTCTTTTTGTTTTTTTTGTTTCACACTTCACAAACAAAGGCCAACGAAGTACAACAAAATGCTTAAAGTATGCTTCAACAGAACGAATTAGAAATTCTACTTCATATATTTATTTGTTTATTTGGAGTGAATATCAAACAGCCTGTCTGTATAGAAACCAAACTGACAGAACATGAGGAACTGTCAAGGACACGTGTCGCTTGAGGAATGGGGGAAAAATTTAAGTGGGGTGTATGTCAGCGGACATTCAGGTATGTGAGATGTTAAACTGCACTGAACCTTTTAACGCAAGCCTCCACCATGTTGCTGTCCATCAACCTAAGCCTCTGCTCCAGGTGTCTTGCAAACTCAGCCTCAGGCCAGTGGAGGTCCAGCACAAACATCTGCAGGGCCTCCAGCTTCCAAAACAGGTCCTCTGATGTTGTCGAGTTGTTGCTGAAGGTAAATTCAACAGACGCACACTCAAATTTTTAGCACACGTACGGCACGAGTTTATGTGCAGGAGACAGATCTACAGGTTTGCTCAGCAGGTCAGGAGACAGATCTACAGGTTTGCTCAGCAGGTCAGGAGACAGATCTACAGGTTTGCTCAGCAGGTTAGGAGACAGATCTACAGGTCAGTTGAGCATATCAGGAGACAGATCTACAGGTTTGCTCAGCAGGTCATTACTGATGGTGAGGTAAGGAAATGCTGGAGATCCAACATTTTCCATCAAAGAAACAATATGCAGTAGACAACAAGAACATATCAATGACAGTCAACAATTATTTCACTGTTTCCCTCATACATGCATCATTTAAAATAATGCACTTTCACCTTTGCGTTTATTCTCATTAAGAATGACAATGACAATATCCCAATGGAATTTGAAAACAAAGACCTTACAAGTTGTAGGATAAGGTCTTGTTATGCTTCAGGACTACCAATAGATTTTAAAGTATATTGAACATGTCAATATAATCAAATCAGCACTTTTTTTAAAAACAAAACCTTTCATACCTGCATAAGGTTTTATTTTATGTTTTTTGAGGCATTAACACCCAGTGAGTACTCCGTGTACAGTGATTACTTTCTCAATCCCTGCCTCGGTTTCTGCTGACATTGTATTATTTCATCTTCCCCCTTCATAATATGTGTGGTATTAATATAATGCAGCCCCATTTAATTCGGACAGAAAAGCGCAACATCGGTAAAATGAACAGTCGGGTCACCAAGGTCCTCCTCAGTGTACCATTGGTCAGGACAGGACCTATGGCACAACGCCATGCAAATGGATGTGTGGCAGGAGCGTAAAGAGAACAGTCCACAAACACACACATGCAAAACACTCTCAAGACGTAACACATCAGGCCACAAACACCTTAATAAAAGCAATATTTAAAGAGGATTATACTCACAAAGTATCAGACATATTGTTTCCTTGCAAGCTACAAATTTAGAAGTAAAATATTAATTTCCAAAATCTGGGCAAAACTTAAAATTACAAACACCATATTTGATCAAAATGTAGACATTTAACACAAGGTATTTTATAAGCTCAATGTCAACACAAAGAAGCCGTACGATTCCCGAAATAATAAATGTATATATCAGATATTATACTCAGGTATGATTTACTGTTATGACAAAAAAACCTGAATCTTGATTTGAATTTGGGTTGGGAGTCTGCTTTTCCTTGGTGAGAAAAGTCACCAAGACCTTAAGGAAGTGAAACACGGTTAAACCCACAGATAATCATTTTGGCTTCACAACAGCCCTGCACACTGGCCTGTCAGCATCGATACCGCCCTGTACACTGGCCTGTCAGCACCGATACCGCCTTGTACACTGGCCTGTCAGCATCGATACCGCCCTGTACACTGGCCTGTCAGCACCGATACCGCCTTGTACACTGGCCTGTC
>JABJVR010029434.1:9073-28737 GCA_025773905.1 Chitala chitala
GTGAACATTACCGTACACAGTCCCACGGTCATTATATTGACTGTGAACGTTACCATACACAGTCCCACGGTCATTATATTGACCATGAATGTTACCATACACAGTCCCACGGTCATTATGTTCTTTTCTTTTGTTCCCTTACTTTAAAGGGGCCAACAGAGTCTGCTTGATTTTTCACAAGCTTTCTGGCTTATCAGCTGCATAGGCAAGCAATCTCTGTAGCAGTTTGATGTTTATTATATGGTAGTTATTGCTCTTGCTGGTGGCTACTTTTTTGAGGACCTATCCCTGTTTTATTCAGTTGGAGAGTCGTACTTTTTAAATGTGATGTTTTGTGACGCCTACAATTATATATATTTGGTTTCCATATTCCACTGCTGTACTGTAATTGCTCATAATGAAGGCTTGCTTGTGTCTGTGTTAAATTCAGTTGTGGCTCAGGTGTAATTTACTTTGGCTACGCTAAGTGGGAGCGGCGTCCATGTTCATCTCTCTTTCCGCGCGTGTGCGTGTTCATTATTGTGTGACACTTCTACTCTGGACACGAGCCTACTGTTTTGTCTCCCTTGTTTTTTTGTCCTGTTTACTGAAACTGGCATCATGAAGCATTTAGTACAAAGGGAAGCACTGGACAGGGAGAATAATGAAAGTGGATGGTGTTTTGTTGTAGCACATGGTGTGGGCTGAAGGGGAGGTAGTCAGTTGATTACGTTAAGGGCTTCCTACAGGCCAGTGTGGGCAGGAAGGCAGTCTGTTTAACAAAGCCTGGCCCTGCGGCTGAGCTGCCCCATTCAGACAGTTAAGTAAAAGGCAGGTCTTCGAGTGCTGTATAGACCAGCAGGGAGATACCAGTGCACTCCAATGCGGCTGGTAGTAATGAACAGGATATAACACGCAAGCCGCAGGTGTGCGGGACAACCGCGGTAACGGCTGAGGAATCGCAGTCAACACATGCTAGCAGCATGTGTTTTGTGTTCAGATTCAGGACATGGGATTTGTGTTGGTCTCTGCTTTAGCCTGACACTGTATTTCCTTGTGAAGGGACATGTTCCATTTTTTGTGCATTTTTGCTTACAGGAAGAACTTCAGACTGCTGTTCCAAAAGGCACAGCCCAAGTCACTCTGCCAGAATTGGCATCCTGAGTCCCGAACCGTGACTTCAGTATGGTGGCAAACACATCGTGTCACATGTCTTCTGAAAACAAATGGCTGTACTGTTCGCAAGACCGCAGAGATAACTCCACTTGATTTCTGTTTTCACACCAGTAGCATGATGGCCCGACCTCTTGCATTAAGAAGACTGTAAGCATTCAGGGGGAGTGTCCTGTTTTCTAAGCATTTTTTTCCTGTTGTCAAGCAAGAGGTATCAGTTTACCAAGGAGCAATTTTTCAGAGAAAATTTTACTTGCCTTCCATAATGTGATAAAATCTTCAAGGTAAAAGAACACTTAAAGAAGCACACTTTCATTTCATGTAATACAGCAGAATAGTAATTCTAAACATTTTTGCCTCCTTCAATTTTAACAACTGGTTTTTAAACTCTTTGGCAATCATTTCTCAATGTCATCCGTGTACTGCATATGGTAATGTTTGCATGAATATTCACACACGATGTATGTGTTCACGTGTGTTTGCGTCTGACCTACAAGATTCCCCTCAGCCATGCAGGTAGCGATTGCATGATTCTGTCATCAACTGAACATGGATGCTGTGATTTTTGGGAAAGCTCCCAACCCAGTACAAACTTGCCTTGAAATTGTTGTACTCGCTGTCAGATGTTGGTCCAATTTCATTTACCTTCACTACAGTATTGACTGTGCGCTGCCTGCTGTTGCTGCTAATTGAAACATCCATATACAGCTGAATCCAGAGCAGCATTAAGCATTCCGTTTCCTCCCACTGTCCAGAGACATCCAGGTTGGGTTGATTGGTGTCGCCAAATTGCCTGTGGTGTGTGTGTGTGTGTGTGTGTGTGTGTGTGTGTGTGTGTGTGTGTGTGTGTGTGTGCGTGTGCGTGTATGTGTGTGCCCTGCGGTGGGTTGGCGCCCCACCCTGGATGTCCCCTGCAATGTGTCCTATGTCTCCTGGGATGGGCTCCAGGCTTCCCGTGACCATACCGTGAAGTGGTATGGAAAATGAATATATGAATGAATGAAAATTATTATTTATCTATATTTTCATCTCTGGAGTAGTCGTTTCTTAATGGTTAATAGTTCTTGTGGGGGTAGGTATATTTTTTTTCTAATGTTAATTATATTTCCATATGAGTTTAAAAATGTTGGATTTTTTTTCCAAACTATACTAATAATGATCCTACACCACAAAGAGCTTCCTAATAATCTTCAAAATAGATTTGTTCTACGCAAGGGACAATTTATTCCTAAATGACATTGTTTACACAGAAATGACAGGATTAAATGTGGTCATTTATAAAAGCTCTATTTACTATGGGAAAATACATTTTTAATTTGGGGCCCATACCTGCAATTGCATTGTATGAGGATTAATGCGTGGTGCACCCCAGCATGTGTTTTTTAAGTGTATTTGTTCACTGTTACTTTGTTACCTCTGTTGTCCCCATCCCTTCCTTCCCCTCTGTCGTCCCCATCCCTTCCTTCCTCTCTTTCGCCCTCATCCCTTCCTTCCCCTCTGTTGCCCTTCCTGTCCTTGCCCAGGCTCTGCTTTTTCCACCCACGTTTACTTGCCCACGATGCAGCCCGACCTGCGGAGCTGTGAGGGGAATAGGTACTAGCAGGAGTCTTTTACTGGCCAGAAGCAGAGCCCCAGCTAAAAGTGCACATGGGGGAGGGGTGTACTATAGGTGTGGGCTGGGCTGATGGCAGATAGAGAGGAAGCCCTTTCATGGATGATGGCTCTGTCGGGCCACCCCCCTTTTCTCAGTTCTTCACTCAGGGATTTGTGAATGGCACCGGGCAATGGGCCTAGAAACCCTGCTGAGAGAGCAGAAAGTAATTATTTCCTCTCTGACAAGTAGATGCGCCGACACGCGCTTCCCTTCCTGCATAGTGTGCTGGATGTTTCTGCCGCGTCTGTCCGTGAGTGTTTGCATTTGTATTTAAATAAGCCGAATATTTACCAAGCCCAGCGCAAACAGTGGGATCAGAATGAGTGGTGTGATTACATCAAAACTTTATAAAGATTTCATGATAGAGAGGGTGCGGCCATTGAGAAATGAAGGAGGAAACACCAGCATGCAATATAGGAATGATATTTGCAGCAGAAATTTAGCATCTTGCCACAGGGGTTAGTAGACTTTGAAATTGCAAATTAATGTAATTAAAACAATTAGTTCAGTTGCTTAGAAGTTGTTTTCATCCGTAATGGCACATATATTTTTTTCTTTTTTGTTGTAATTTAAACTCTTGAATATTTTTTATTGAAGTAATTTAAGTAATTGACTCTTGCCTTCAAGAGAAATGTTTCAACTGGACTTTTTCATGACCGTTGCACACCAGCCTAGATGAACTTGCAGGCAAAATGGTGCAGCTGGGGCAGGTCTGCACCATCTTTGGCAAGACTGTACGTGTTCCATCGGATGCAGAGCTCTCTGACAGCAAAAGAGGAGGTGTTGTTTTGAGTGTAACCTCATTATAAAGGGACAGAAATAGAAAAGGGGAGAGGGGGTGTAAAGGAGGAGGGGTGTCGACTGAGAACTTTCATCAAGAAATCGTCTCTGTTATTGACCAGTCATCCCCAGGACAAAAGGCATAATGGGCAGGGAGTGAGATAGACTGCCCCTAACTCAATTCAGAAATGAAACCTTCAGCACGAGCGATCTTTCTTCTGCGGGCCACATTAGAGGTGGGAGAGGCGTGTAGGTGCCCACCTGTGGTCCGTGCCAGGCAGCTGTCCCCCAGTATGGCACGTTCTCCATGCCTGAGAAGCTGGAAGCGAGACCTGGCACACCGAGGCAGATCCCAGGCCCGCTCTCAGCAGTGCGATGTCATCATTGTAGAAGGACAAGGTTGAGCAGTGAGTCTGCGTCGCACGTTGACGCCGCCTCGTTTCGCACGCATTTCCGTAGGATTCCATCAGGCTCCCCCCACCATTCTTCCTCTTCAATACATAACAGCCATGACATCTTGTCCCGCTGCCATTTCACTCACTTTAAATACAGTCATAAAAACACAACACGATCTGCCATGTGAGGAAAGCTTTTTAGTGATGAACGTAAGCTTCCCTGTGCCATTTTGTATTCATCAACCAGGCTGCTGTTTATCTTTTATTAATTGATCATTTACACCAGACAACATTTGTGTTAAAAGCTCATTACATAGCCATTCAATATACAGTATCAAACACATATACAGTTCCCAGATTGAGTACTGGGATTCTTTTTTGAAAGTTTTCATCAGTAATTGTATATACATATCTATAAACACTATTTCACCATATATGTATACTTAATAAACTGGGTTATTGATAATAATAATAATAACAGTTTTAGCACTGCCGTTAGCTTCACATATTCTTTTCCTTATTGTTCACATGCCATGCTGTAAGACTCAAAGATTCTTCTGGAAAGTCAGTGCAAACAGAGTGGGCCCCAGTGCATTACTAAAGCAAATTTACTGAATCTCCGCCAATAACCAGGATTCCTGGGCTCTTGTATTGATATACGTTTGGACAGATTGTTACTGCTGCTGTTGCCCCAGGTTTTGCTGGCTGCCTAATTCAGACGTGTGTGTGTGTACACACAGGGCAAGGTGGGATGGTTAACATTTTCATTCAGAACACTTTGTGCTTAAAATTGCAGGACACAGTGTCCACTGACATACTGACCTCAGAGGTGATGTGCAGATTTAAAAGGTGAGACGGCGGGACAGGGTTTTCAGACGCAAGCCGCGGATCCACTTCTGCTCTGACAGTGATGTGCAGATTTAATTGCAGCGAGACCCTGTGAGAGTGGGTGACTGGCGGCAGGGAAATGTCAAGCACAGCAAGTCCCCTTGATGTTTCTCAAAGGGAAAAGAGCAGAAATGACTCGTACGTTCATTTGAAATCGTTATCTGGACCCAAACGAGGGTTTTAACTTGTTTTCCCTGAAAGTTTAACATCCGGCATGCATTGGTTAAAGTGACAATTTCAGGAGAAGCTGGGGTCAGCCATTTTAAACAATATGGTCGACATTGAGCTGAGAAAGACGTGACAGTCCAGTTTGTTGGTCTTTCCAGGGGAGCACTGTGCCCAGCCACCATATTTTCTTTCATGTAAATATGAGATGCCAACCTGTCCTCCTCTTCTGGTTCCTAGCATGTTGGAGCTGGCAGTTCTTATTTGATTTTGGCTAAATTTGGTCCTATATCCTTCCGAGGGAAACATTGGACAGCCTGAGCAGATGATTCACATGCTGCAGGGGACAGAAGGTGAAGAATGGGGTCTTATTAACCCTTTGCTTTCATAAATTCAGCAAAACCAGCTTGTATAAAAAGATAAATATATAAATAAGGAGCACGCAACTGCTCCAGCAATGTGGCAATCAAAGAAAGGCAACGCGGGGGAAGGGAGCTGTCACGCATCTCGGGCGTGAGCACCGGAAGAAAAATAAGGGGACTGTATTAAACACAGGGAATGCCAGGTGTGACTAATCAACAACTACACTAATTAAGGGGGGATAATCCCGGGCTCTCTCCTGAGACAGATGGCCATCACACACCCCTGAACACCCCCCACCCCCAACGCTTTCATTTAAAGACATGAGGAATGCTCATATACACCTGTTGATCTAATGCGTCTTACAAGGAAGAAGTTAAAATAGAATCAAGAAAAAAGAAATCCTAATGAACCTTTGGACCAGTTTATGTCGCAAAGGACCATTTTGCGCTCGTTAACAACACAGTTTTTGTGAACAAAGTATTTCCCAGAAAAATCTGGGACAAGTCAGCGGTTTGAGATGAACAACATACGTTTAAGACAAAGGTCTCTGTATGATGCCAAACAGTTTCCGTCATGCTACTGAAGCTATTTCATCATCTAAGAAGAAAAAATCCAGGCGAATGTCTTCAAATTTTTTTATAATAAGACAATAGAGATTCCCCCCCCCCCCCCGAGTTTGACAGGTGATTGTACCTATGAAAATACTGCATGAGAAAAGCCATTTCTTCAGGTTAGCATTGTATTTTTGATTGCCTTACTGAGAACATGTTCTTATTTTAAGTATGCCTCATCCGTATTTCAGTATGGCGGCAAGCTTTTTGTATGGTTCTTTAAGTGACAGTTTGACTAAGAGTTTTTTGGCCAGTTGTTTCTCAGAAACTAAAAAAGAAAATAAAGGTACTACAAAAGGTAGTTATTTAGTGTCAGAGCTATAGTATGTTTGCTCCATATTTTTAGAAACCATTGGGAGCACAGATGTGATTCATTTAGCAAAATTTGATGAAGACAAATGTGAGATGTTTGCAGCAACACTAAATATAATCATATGCAAAGCTTCACGTGCTATTATAAACATTTTTTAAGTATATTGTCATCACAAGTGGTGTGCTAGTAGGTTAAACTTCCTTCTCAGGCATATTTACCCTCAAAATATACTGATTTACATCTAAGATGACATAAAGATACATTGCTTGGAAATTTGGAGTTGCCTTAGCCTGTGCTTTTATTGCACCATTGAAATGTAAATGTTTTTACAGTGTATACTGGAAGACTAACTTAGTATAACATAATATGTCAGCAACTACTGAATAGTTTTTTTTTTTCATTCCTTTAACCTTTCACAGGTTATTCTCTGTGTGGAAAGCAATGGTGTCATTAACCTTTATTACACAAATCTGTCATTAAGGGGACTAATGAAGCATGATGTGCCAGCGTTTGTCCAAAAGCAGATATGGAGAGCCAGGCACTCCGTAATGTTCAGTCTTCTTTAAGCAAAACAGACATCGGTCAAATACTTAGCTTTTGGGAGCCTTCCAAAGGACATTAGTTAACAATGGAAATGTGAAATATCCGTCATTCTGTAAGGAAGAAAGAAATGGAAAAACTGTCACTAGCACTGTGGTGCTGATTAGCAGCTTCACCTCCTTTTTTAACAGGGATTTTGAAATGCGTGCACTTCCTAGAGACGCTTTGCAAATGTCAGTTAAAACCACAGCTGTTTGATTCTGTGCGAGTGTGCGCACAGGATGAGTGTAAGTACACAGTATATAGTGTAAGTTCCTTTATAGATACGGCTCATTCACACATCATATACAGCACACAAAAAACAACAAAAAGCAGCCTTGTGTAACGGTGCAAAAGAGAGGCTGAGTTGAATATCATTTTGTTCTGTAGTGAATCCCACTGTGCTGGAAAAACAGATATCAGTGATCTGAAGTACAATGACACAGGGCAAGGAGGGATTGTACCAAGAGAAATCCAGGCCCGTAAAAACCACAACATGTTTAAAAACGAGTGAAATAAGAGATGCAATATTAACAGTTGTTTTGGGTCCTTTAGGGCAGGCGTCAGGGGGTGTCTGTTAACAGAGCAGCGCATGGAACACATCTCTCAGAATACAGTTGTACATGTTCAGAACTGGGAAAACTGGACCTATTTTATGGGCTGTGGGACATTTGTAGATTTTAGAGAACATAAAAGAAAGCATGGGGCCTGCTGCACGGTGATTGATGTCTGTTTTGTGCAGTGACTTTTATTTGCAGCGTCCGTAATTGCTTTTTGATTATCATAACAAATGAGATACAGCCGTGGCCCATTATGCGGAGACAACAGCCAATGAACTGGCTTGTCGTGCTTGGGTTTGTCGACTGTGACAACACCAAGAGGCTGAAATACGGCAGTCTGAGAAGACAGGCTCATTGGACACAGCTTTGCTCAAAGTCCCCTGCCTGGCATTTCTCCCTTGCACAATTAATAATGCCTCAGTAAATGTCACTGTGCATCTCTTCTGATGACTCTATGTCCAGCAAACGCCAGCACCGCTAACAACCAGGCTTGAATGTCCACAAGAGAGAAGGGGCGGCCTGTCTGCAGCTTTTGTGAAGCTTGATTGTGTTTGCACAATGTGATCAGGCTGACCACAGACTGACAGGAGCACCCCTCCCCCCCACTCAAAGCACATCAATCAGCTCACCGGCCCGTGCTTGCGTGGCTTTTCCGGGGGACATTGGTGCTGACAGAAATCACCAATTGTTCAAGTTATGCATGAGTGTGTGTTTACTATGTGTTTGGTAGCCACGACCAATTGTCCGCACGTTGTTAAAAATAGAGGGGTGGATTGGACCAGGCATGCACATTTCCACAGGTATGCACAGTAAGCAAAATGATTCGCTGTGTGGGCGCTTGACCAGTAGTTTGTGGGATATGAGCAGTGAGAAACTGTTTTAATCAGGTGAAGCTAATTTGAACATGAATCACTAGAACCATACTGGAAAACAGACCAGTGCTCTGGTGGTTAAAGGCAAAGGCTTCTCAAAATAAAATTGTTGCATAAAAGAAAACATGTTGTAATTTTTTTTTTTCAAAAATTTCTAAACAATATATCACACAGACAATTATTTGATGTTAACTTTTGTATTAATATCAGGTTTATTTGATGTTTGAGACGAGCTGTTCCCAATGTTTATTGCCTTAGCAGCTCAGTGAATCAGCATGGGCCAGCTGCACTGGTGACTCCGCCTCCTCAGGTCAGAATGAAAAATTAATTTGTTTGTTGAATTAGGGACGTGGGTCTTTAGTTCAGCAGATTAATCCTCTTGCCTTTTAAACTGTGTAGATCAGGGAAGGTACTGGCTCAATCCTGTCTGTAATAGTTCAGTAGGTTGCTTAACCATTTCACTAAACCATCTCCTACTATACAGTCCAACATAATCTTCTTAACTGAAGTGCTTTCCAGCCCATAAAACGTGTTCCTTTGCTAGGTAGTGCCATCCCAAATAACTACTGTACTAATAATACCAAGGATGACATCTTCTGACATGAGTAGCTCCAGTAGGTTTCTGTGTGTGTGTGTGTGTGTGTGTGTGTGTGTGTGTGTGTGTGTGTGTGTGTGTGTGTGCGTGCACATAAAATTTTAGGATATTAGGGTTTTGTCATAAAAGTTGCCCTCCAGTCTCCAGGCACTAGGAGCCAGTGGCCACAGAAAGTCAATTGTTCTACAAAGTATGAAGAGGAAAGTTGAAAAAAGAAGTCGCCTCGTTTCTTATGAAAAGTGCAGTGAACTATAGAAGATGCCTAAAGCAGACTGAATGCAGAACGTAAACAGTAATGTGGTCACGCTTTCCACAGGTCACCATGTAATAAAAGTACAAGAACAGCGTGTGGCTGCGTGTCTTTGACATCAGCCTGCTGCCGCTTCTCCGTAAGACGCGTGCAGGAGATTCACATAACATTCACACATCAGTGTGTTTTAGTGCCACTTTTTGTTTGCGACAACATGACTTTCACAGGTGATTATCAGGGTTTTTTTTCTGTAAAATTGCAATTTACAAGGCATAAGGGAGAAAACAAAGGGGCTGTACGCAAGCACATCAACTCATACATGTTCATCCAAGAGAGATGGAGAGAGGTCTAACATCTGAGGTCTAAGAAGGAAGGAAAGCAGGCTTCCATGAATGAATTACAGCAGAGTCTAACGTTTCTGGTATAGCTGTGTATTGCTTTTTTCCTTCGCCTTTTGTTGTCTTATCTCTTTGCTCTCTGAATCTTCCCGCCACTGGCTGGAGTCCAGGTGCGTGACACGTCCGCCTCTCTTCACGCTCCCGCTGAGTGAACAAGTGTCCTTATTAAACATTAGTCAGGATTACAATGGTTTCTCCTCTGAGGAGCGTAAGCACTCTCCTCCCGCTGCCGAAGATATTCTCATCCAAACCTGGCTGACACCGCTGTCTCTGAGGAAGAACGCTGACTCCGGCCCATGCTCTTTTTTGTTTCTGCTAAAAAAGAAAATAGTGTTTCATTTCAGCACAACCAAGATTGTTATTGTCAAATGAAACAGCTCACCTGCATCGGTGCTAATGGCCATTTGCTAGTCGCTGTCGGTCTGGGGCCGAGGAGTGACTGAAAAAGCTCACAGATGCATGAGATGAAAGGGCCTGATTTAGTCCCTGCTGACCCCATGCCTGGGTCTGCCAGACTGTGTAAGCTAGAATCTGCTCTAATGGATTTCCATTGCGACTGAAGTTGAAGAATGGGAAGAGGAGAGTTGCAGAGAAACAGAGATGGATTTATAATTGGAACGCACACCCTTTTATTTTCGTGTCAGTGTCCAATGTGCTTGTTTCCCAGTGCGGTAATTCACTGGTGACTTTAAAGAGTGCGTGTTGGTGTACCTGCACAGAGAAATTAACTCTAAAGCACATCATCTGTGGTTTGGAAATATTCCAGTGCTATTATTGCATGCGTACAACGGCTCTCGTTCCTTCTTCCATAATGCATAATGCAGTGTGTGTCAGCGGCATGAGACGCTGTAGTGTCACATCTCATTGTCATGTGTCACGAGGGGCAACATGGAGCGTCAGTTCTAAGTGTCCCTGCGAAACGGCGTAGACTCGGTTTGTGTTTCATTGACAGAAATTTGAGTTCCATTTTTTTTTTTTTCCGTGAAAAGCAAATGTTTATTCGTTCCATTTCACTGCGTTCTGGTGGTACAATGCTGGTGCTGGGACTCTTTTGCCAAGATTCCTATTAGACATGCATCTGCTGTGACGAATGTCTTTTGAAAATGGTCTGCTTAAGCTTACACCTGAAAAAGTATCTACCCTTCAAAATCACCTGTGGTTTTAAAAGTGGAATGACCGTGGTGTCTCCTGTGTGACCATGTACCGTATGGAAAATGTCACTGTTTGATCAGTAGTGGACGTGTATAACTTGTAACTCTTCCCATACTCATTTTCAGTATTAACCTGCCAGTAGAGTCCCATTAGTAGAGACATCACTTGTGTCTTTTCCAGTGTGTGCACTGAAAATGAGGCCTTTCTTAAGTCTGTCTAGGAGCCAGGCTCTCCACTTCCCTGTATAGCAGAAGGAGATGGGCTTCTCTGTGGGAGTGAATGGTTGGCTGAGGGAGAGGGTTCTCCAGGGTCACCCACATGGTCCCCCATGTAAGTGCCACGGTCCCCTTTAGATGAAGTCAATAATCACACTGCCAGCTGTTAGAATTAAAGTCAGAAAAGGCAGAGAAGTGCTGTGCAGGATAGAGAGCTGCCGTCACCACAGCCGACAGTAAGGCACAGGCATCACTGAGGGGTCTGTACGGCAGCTAACACATGAATGCACACCGTCATTAAAAACTTGCAGGAAGAGCTGCCATGCTGGATTGTAACACCTGTTTCCAGTTCTGTTGCTCCGGAGAGGAATGTTTACCAACAAATGCCAACCCTCACATGTTTTCTTTAATCACCATGCAATAATGTCCATAAACAGTGGAGACATTTTGAAGATGCACACTTTAATTCATTGTTTGTTTTCCAGAATCGCTCATCCAGTTTGGAAGCTCGGTGTTATTTAAAATTCACGTATGTCCTGTTATCTTGCCGCCTTGTGCTCCAAGTTTGTGTTTGGCTCGCACAGTCAGAGGCAGAGCTGGACTGAGACTGAAAAAATTAGCCTTGGCATTTTTGGTCCAGGTGGCCTGCCATTACAATCCAGAATTAGTCCATATAATAATAATAATACACTGTATCGGCCACAGAATATGTCAGCCCGGTATGCCAGATTACCAATATAGCCCTGGTCAGAGGGGAAAAGCACCTTGTGGAATACCAACTCTTGTGTGTAAAGATCCACGATGAGTCAGATCCAACAGGAAAGGTATCTATATACTGCATGTCATTCCTTTCTGTTATTTGTTTGCTTTTACCCACAAAAAATGATGGGTGGTGCAGTATCAGGGTATCAGTTCCAAGCCCTAGATCTCAGTGCCTGTTGTGGAAATTCTCATTAGTAGAGATAAACAAAAAAATGAATTACGAGACTTATTTTGTAGATAATGAGATTTTCAGTCCCACGGATGCTTGTATGGTATGTTTTAAAAAGCTGTACAGCCCAATCTATGAAAGCTAAAGCAATACTGGAGCGAGTAATGAAATAATGAAATTTAACCCTAGTCATTATTGGTACCAAGGCTGTCACATGGCGGCGTTCGGTGCCTGAGTAACTGTCAGATGCTAACACCTTGTTGCCAACTTGACGTGATTGATCTACACTCAACCTGTTCCACTTAGTTGAGCATATTTAGTTATCATGTGTAAAAGGGACACGCAGCTCTCACCTCTCACTTCAGACACAGTGAGGGACCCTCATGGTTTAAATGGTGGGAAAGCGAACGGCATTTATCTTTATTTGAGATGATGTCAACATCGTCAAGATGGTGACATGTAGGGGGCTGAGGATTTGAGCGTTTTTTTTTTTTTTTTTACCCAGTCAAACTGTTAAGCATTTATGCATAATACATAAAACATTATATTTCCATAATCTGTCAGCAGGATACTAATTCAGAAGAATGCTGTGAAGCCTTGTCTTCTCCACGCACCCGAATGAGCTGGTCTGCTCCATGTGGCCTCATGAGAGGTCCATATAGCATTCGTGTGAATGTGCACCAATGTGCAACTGAATGAAGGGCCCTTACAAGACACCGTTATGAAATCCACCATGTCCTAGTCGTTTTTTTTTTATTTAAAAATTCAAATCAAGGTAGTTCTATTCCAAATTAAGAATGGCATATAAATGTGACAAACTAATTAGAATTTTACCCGTTATGAAAGTTGTATTTCTAAGTAAATTTTAATCAAGAGCAAGTGACATGTTTTTGAAAGTGAGCAATTGCTATTGGACAATTGCTATTGGACAGTTGCTATTGGAGAATTGAATTTAGTTTGTCTGGACTTAGTCTTTGTCTTGGTACCAGAAGCGTTAATGATCCGAATAATCGTTCCAAACATTATAAATGTGTGAAGAGCCGCATGTCTTCACATCTAGGTTCTTCCTCACTCTATCAGCTGTCAGGAAAATATCTGTTATGTAATCAGTGAAAAGAGGTCATGGCTGTTTGACTGTTAAGATGAAAGCGTATGTTTTAAATAGAGATAAGAGCATGTACCCTGCAAAGAAAAAGCCAGAAGCCATAGTTTTCTCTTCAGCCCTTGTCAAAGCAACTGGAACTTACCCAGAGAAGAGAGCTGATGTAACGATACCAGCCTAAGCAGAGCGAGGAGTGAGAGAACTTAATGTAAGCAAATGTTACTGATTTTACACTTTAGATTGTTGTTTTTATCCCCGCGCTCCACAGAGTGACCATACTGCCATTTCAGCCACATTCGCTGCGTCCTCTTCTACAGACAGACTGTTTGTTCGGACGCTGGTCACTGAGGTACGGTAGAACTTCCTCTTGCAGCATGTGTTTTTTTTTAATTATTTGTGTGTTTTTGTAAGATCAGATCTCGGTTACCTTGGTATTAGCTAAGCCCTTTCCCTCAGTTTTCACATTTACTCCAGCGTGACGTCACACTTTTACAGCTCTTTGCTTTCGTGTCTAAGGATAAGGTAGGCACCTGAATTATTGATGCAGAATTATTTTCTTTGTATCACATGATGATATTACAGAGACATAAATATACTGGCCCCTATTTAATTAATTATTATTTTTTTTACTAATAATAGCCCACATTATAAATATCACATGGACCAACACAGCCCTTACCTTTGCGTTTTTGTACCAAAAACTGAACATCCTTTTTCAGTAGTATCCTTATTTAATTAATTTATTTCTTTTTTTGTAATTTTCACAATTGTGTAAGTTTAATTATGGTAACCTACTTCTGTGATGAATCTGTTTCTACACATGCTTTGATGTTCTCTACAGAGCTCCTCTCTGCTTACACTTTGATGGTATTGCTGGTTGGGCCAGTGCAATTTATTTATCGAGTGTTGGCTCTTCTGCTCCATATGCTCCTGTCATCTTTACGCACATTCTGCACTGGAGAATTTCAAATGAGTCATACCACTATAGATACTTACAAAAACAGAATTTTAATTACCCCTGCTGTGTCCAGATGTCAAGGACAGAACGCCCAGGAC
Organism: Chitala chitala; assembly: GCA_025773905.1. Classification (NCBI taxonomy): domain Eukaryota; kingdom Metazoa; phylum Chordata; class Actinopteri; order Osteoglossiformes; family Notopteridae; genus Chitala; species Chitala chitala. The sequence continues at coordinate 23,105 of JABJVR010029434.1, forward strand.
CTTGCCAGACCATTATTTTAAACAGAGTCTACATCCAGTAGTCAGAATCCACCAGATTTTTTTTCCATAAATGTTTTTTTTTCCCCACTTACATTGTACTGACAAGGTAACTTAACTGAACTTGCCTCTAGCTATTAATTCAGAAAGGGACAGGTTTGCCATTTTCATTTGGGTGCCTGTATGTCTCTTTCTCCCTTATTCGTTCTTTTGCACTGCTGTGGTGCACTTTGCCTTGCTCTGTAATGTCTAGTCAATAATTTATTGGCTGTATGTATGCATTTATACGTGTCAAGGGCCTGTGTAGGTCTGTTCTGGACTCCATTCTGCCCGGCTGCTCCTTTGTGGTTTCGGAGTGTTCTGTGTTTACGAGTCCACAAAGCCATGTTTTGGGCCTCATCTAGGGGCGATGTAGTGCCAGCCCCCACCCCTGCCATACTGTGTGCTTATGGCCATTGCAGTGGGCCCATCTGAGGCACGCTGTCGGTATACTCATAGACACACGCGCGCACGCACACACCCTCCACCAGGATGAAATACAACCCGCGTATAGCTGCAGAAATACCCATGAAAGAATAACTGTTAATGCAACATAGTACAATCCGGTATTATTTTAACAGGGCACCAGTGTTTCCATTCCTGGAGGAAGTCCTTCCTGCACAATACGAATGCGTTATCTTGTAGCAAACATTGCAATACTTGTCAGAATATCGCATTTGTGCACAAGCACAGCTCCATTTATTCCGTCAGTTTGTCAGTATGCATCAATGCATTTTTAACATGCTTACCTCTACAGAACACTCGTTATGAAGCAGCACATGGTGTTTTTACCCTAGCAACATTAATCTGCCCCCTTCTGTCCCCTTCTGTTCTCTGTTGCCTAATTCAAAGCCAGGCTAGATCTCTCTGCAGCTTGATGAATAAATTAGATTGTGTGACACGACATATCTCTGGTTCCCTAAAGCCCCAACTGTCTTGAAGTGTCCTTTTTCTAGAAGAGTGAGGTGTGTTAATGATTTCTTTGTGCAGCGCCCTATGTTTTAACATCTTCTGTTTTTTATTTAGACACAATTTACACAGAGTATTCCACATGCCAGTACCACAGAGTGTACAATTAGGTTTCTAATTTTAAGTTTAACTATCAAATTCTTCCTTGTCAGTTTTTTTATCCTTTGCAATTTTGCTCAGAAACCCTCCAGGCGCCTAAAATACGGAGCAATGTAAGAAACACAGAAAAGGGGCCATGTTAATCACATGGAGGGTGTTTGTGTATAGTTGGCTGCTAAGAATACCTCTAGTCCTTCCTCAGCATTTTCCAGCCCTGACTACAGGAGGACTCAGAGCTCTGACCCATCTAAGATTCTTAAGATTCTCCAACCTGGCGTCTTGTAACACAGACCATCTCTGCTCTGTGGATTCTAATTATCCCATAACTGGCATTTCGCCTAAAGCTTTTATATGTCTTTTTTTCCCCTTCCAGTTTTCCAACAGGACAACTGGAAGGAGCATTTAACTGATCAGCCAAGTGTACTGCACAGTGACCCTTACAGAAAAAAAGCAACAAAGAAAGCAATTATCCAGTCCGGGCAGCAGTAATCCAGAGAGCGCGTGGTGTCAGCCGCTATGCACCGTGGAAGAGTTTCCCATCTCTGTGCTCCTTTCTCAGGCCTTTTTCTCTCCTTTTGCCTCCCCCATTTTGTTTGTTCTTCCTGCAGCTTGCCGATGTTTTCTCTTTCTCTCTCCCTTCCTGTCTTACTCCATGCACAAATGACCTTCTTTAATGGCTCTCGTTTCTTGTATAGCCTGTTTAGCTTCCAGCCAATTTCCCTCTGTGGGATTGTTTCCTGCAGTGACAAAGACATCACTAATTAATTAATTGATTTATTTATTCAATGGTTGAGGAGGTTCATTTGGCCAAGTGATGTGATGTCTAGAGTGCCTCTTGTGGTGAAACCTAGTACTGCTTCTCTCTACATTACCAAAATGCCCCTTTAAATGAACTGCTTATTTTGTCCCTTAAATCCCTGTAATGAAGCACAGGTCACTTTAGAAGACAATCCTGCTAGCTACTTTAGTACTCAATTTCACATTAGATGCAATTTGTTTAGTAAAAACATTGCTTTTTAAAAGGGCCTAACGATACAGATCACTGCAGTCTTCACCACAGTATCAGTTGGTTGTGATAAGTAATAAGTGTGTTTTGAATTTACTTCCAACCTTCATTTGAGATTACAACACCACTGCTTTTATAGGTGCCTCTATTGATATCACTTTAGTTACTGATAGCAAGAGATATTATTTCACAACACAAAATAACACTACACTTTATAAAGGTTCAGATTTAACAACCTTTTTATTGTGACCTTTTTTTACAGAAATATATACATATATTTTTTTATTTCGAAATACCTTAGTGCACTTTTTAACCTTTAAAAAACATACTAAACAGAAAAAAAACAATATTATTGAAAACTTTGAAGCCTGTATTTAACAAATTTTTTGCTTTGTCATTCTCAGTTCTCAGAGGAGACATAATCCACTGTTAATGCTACCTGAATACCAGTTTTACACATGATCATGTGACAAAGAGGACACATTACCTGAATAGCAGTTTTACACATGACCTTGCTCTCCCAGATGCTCATGTGATGAGTAGCATTTCATGGTGTTATAACAGCTGCTAAATTTGTGTCATTTTCTTCAGGTGAAGGTCCACAGTCCAGCACCTAATTACATTTTCACTCCCCTACTAGAAGCCCTTTCACAAAGCTCCTGCTATTTTGATATTCCCGCTGCACCCAACCACCCAGGAGGACGTTTCTCAATTCTTATTAGACCAAGCACAGATGGGTTTGTTCGTCCGTGACGAGCCAAGATTCTCTGATTTGTTTGATTGTTTCACCTGCTATCGCCACAGGCAAACCCGAGACCTGTGATCAGCGCTAAGAGATCTGAGGATTTTTCACCCAAAACTAGTTTGTTACTAGGGGATACATATAATAGGTCCTCCAGTACAACATGATGGGTTATTTATGTATATTATACACTACAGCATCTATTTATCCATGTTGTTTTTGTCTTAAATGTGTCTGACATCACAAGGTGCAAAAGAAAAAGAACCGAGAGGGATGGGTTTGGCGTGCGTGGGACTTAGCACTGCCTTTGCAGACATAAGCTACCAGCAATTACTGGCAAGTGGGAACTTTTGTATGTGCTGCTCATTTGTGAAAGAGGGCAAAGATTAGGTGTCATGGCTTTGTCTGTTCTATGGCCAGTTAAAGTGTGTACCCCTCTGTCCTGTGTTCCATTAACCATGCAGATAGCAGCTAACATGCACTGGTCAAGTATATCCTTAATGGTGAGAGTGCATGTTCAGGAGTATCCATCCTCTCCATCTTTGCATTATGTTAGATGTGAAACCTAAAATACTGACAGAGTAGACACCATCATTGTCCAGTTAACTCCAAGACAAAGTCCTCTGCTGTGTTTGTTAATTTTTGATGGCCTTGTAGAGTTTAATTCTGCAGTGTGTTCGCTATTGTACAGTGACATGAGCACTTTTAAGTGCAGAGCGAAAAATGTAATAGTTTCTCAATCTCTTGAGTTTCTTGAAACCATACATAGAAAATGCAATTCCAGTTTCTTGGTCACTATAATCCAGGTGAAACGTCTGATGTGAAATGGACGCCGAGGAAGTATACAGGATGGATGAGGAAAGGCAAGGGCTGAGTGTTTGACAGGGCTGAGTGTTTGACAGGGCTGAGTGTTTGACAGGGCTGAAGTGTAGGTTCCAGAAAAAAGCAGTATAAATATAAGAGACTGAGGAGCCAATAACTAATGTGAAATTAAAATAATATTCCAGTGATCTACACCATTCCCTTTGTGATTTATTGCCGATTTATTGGTGTTGGTACATATTAGTTGTGGTTACTGATGTGTTCGCTCATGTTAAAAGTATAGCCACACAACACTTTATGTACAGGGAGTTTTTTTCCATTTTATTTTTTTCACGAAGTCTCCAACTTTAATTTCCCACATTGTGTTCTTCTGTTCTGAAAAAGGCAATAGTAAAAGGCAAAGTGGCATTCTGCTTGACAATGGTCTGTATCACACCTCATTGTTTCCTCTGTGTCTATATATAAACTGTAATGTGCATACAAATGTAATTATAATTCAAAAACAACACATGAAGTTTGGCTGAAATGATCTGAATTGGTGTGGTATCTTAATAACTAAATTAAGGTTTCAGTTTTGATTTTTTCATAGTGGTGCTTATAATTGGAAAAAAAATATAATATTAGGAAAAGTACTCAGCATGCTATTGCCATTTAATTGAAAAATAATTATAAAAATTTTTCATATAGGCAAAAGCAAGAGAACAGAACAGAAGCCTAGATAATGTAGATTTTCCTCGTGTTTTACACAGCTGATTCTGTTCACTTTATCAATGATATGTGGGTTATTAGTGTCTAATAGTTTTATATCATAGGAAAGTACAGATGTATGAATTTAAGACTGGAAATAGAACAATGTAAACCGATGCTGTGTGCCACCCTTACACACGAGGATATAGAGGTTTAACTGACTAAATGTTATAGGAACACTAGCTAATTCATTCAACCAATTCATTTTTATTTTATTTTAGCTTTCAAATGTTATTATCACTAATGTAGCATTCTCTGAACTGTATTGTGACATGCAGTCTCCCTCACAAAGTAGTCTTAGTTCAGATTGTCAGGAGAGAGCCGCAGCTCATACTGTAATGTTGGTCTGATAGTCATGAAAGAGCCGCAGCTCATACTGTAATGTTGGTCTGATTGTCATGAAAGAGCCGCAGCTCATTCTGTAATGTTGGTCTGATTGTCAGGAGAGAGCCGCGGTTCATGCTGTAATGTTGGTCTGATTGTCAGGAGAGAGCCGTGGCTCATGCTGTAATGTTGGTCTCTGTTGGCCCCTGTTAGTGCCTCCCACCACCAGATTACAGTGTATCAAATGCTAATACCAGCTCAGGACACTACCCTGTGGTACATCATGCACTGTCACCAGCTCAGCACACCAGACTGTTGTGTATTAAACACTATCACTGGCACAGGACACCTGACTGTGATGTATCAAACACTATCACCAGCTCAGGGCACCAGACTGTGATATGTCAAACACTATCACCAGCTCAGGACACCCGACTGTGATATATCAAACACTATCACCAGCTCAGGGCACCAGACTGTGATATGTCAATCACTATCACCAGCTCAGGACACCAGACTGTGTTATGTCAAACACTATTACCAGCTCAGGACACCAGACTGTGATATGTCAAACACTATCACCAGCTCAGGACAGCAGACTGTGATATGTCAAACACTATCACCAGCTCAGGACACCAGACTGTGATATGTCAAACAGTATCACCAGCTCAGGACACCAGACTGTGATATGTCAAACAGTATCACCAGCTCAGAACACCAGACTGTGACATGTCAATCACTATCACCAGCTCAGGACACCAGACTGTGTTATGTCAAACACTATCACCAGCTCAGGACACCAGACTGTGACATGTCAAACACTATCACCAGCTCAGGACAGCAGACTGTGATATGTCAAACACTATCACCAGCTCAGGACACCAGACT
>JABJVR010029445.1:9965-35341 GCA_025773905.1 Chitala chitala
CGCAGGACATTCTGCTACTGACCGTGCGGGACTGTCCTCTAGTACCGTATCGCAGGACATTCTGCTACTGACCGTGCGGGACTGTCCTCTAGTACCGTATCGCAGGACATTCTGCTACTGACCGTGCAGGGGTGTCATCGGTACGACAAAGGTGGGACATTCATTAAGATCTTTTGAAATTTGAGAGCGCGATTGGAGCACAGCAGAAAGCGAAAGCAGATATTTAGAGGAGGCGATCAACCCACAATCCTCTGATTACTTCCAGGTTATCTGAGATCCATAAAAGATCACCATGTTCGTTTAGTGTTTTACAGTACAGTGTGGTTCTGTACGAAGTAAAATATGGTGTTGATGAGAACTGAAACAATGGAGCTATTCAGGGACAAAGGCTACTAAGGCAGCTATGAACAAGGGGAAAGAATGTTTTATCCGTTACAAGTAAACCAGATACTTTATCTGGCTTTTCTCTTCGTGGACGGCGGTGAGTTTTCGGTTTTGTTTTTTTTACTTTACCTGTAACTCAGCAACTGCGCTTATTTTTAAGTTTTTATCGGCATGTGCATGCCGTTGCGGGATGCTCATTTCTACCTAATACAGAGTAGGGGATGCGGAGTGCACCAGGTGACTGTCTACGGAAGAGACGCTCACACGAAAATCACTTTCAGTCCTGTCCCACTCCCACCCTGGGACGCGTTTTTACTCCGCATACGAAAGCAAGGGGAAAAAAAAACCCAAAATAAAAATCCCTTTGGTTTAGAAATGCAGTTCATCGTTGTATTTGAGGTTAATTCGGTAACCGTGGAAACTCTGAAAAGGTTAATTAATTATGTACCTTTAAATGATTTGTGGACGGCTCTTATGGAGCTGTTCAGTATAAAACCTCACTTAAGTTAAAATTCAGACATTTTGCCATTAAATTTACTTAATTGAAAAGCCACCCATTGTAATATTACTTAAGAGAAAGTATTTGTTATTAACTGTACTCAAGTATAAAAAGTAATTTTCAACTCCAAAATCTTCTTATTAGAAGTTCAGTAGCTCACTTTTAAATCATAACTCTTTCTGTGCCTTTTTAAAGCAAAAAATATCCCAATACTGGCAAGATAATGAATCTTGTCCTGTGAGTAGAGCCATTGAATGGGATGCAGCCAAGGCTACTTTACAGGGCTGTATAATTTCTTTTACTGCATGGCGCAAGAAACAAAAGGTTAAAAATAGGGAACAATTTAAGGAAGAGGTCAACGTAACGTTCGCAGAACTTAGGCACAGGAGATGGGCCAGTCTAATGTGCAAAAGGGGTTTTTAATACAATAAGGTAACCCAAAGGCACATCAAATGCCAGGATCAACAAAGAGCAGAACTTCAAGGAACATAACATTAACAACTGGCAACTAACAGGAACACTAGGTGGGTATTTATACATACTAAGGTTACAAACACAGGCAGGGTTAACGAGGGGATTATACAAGGCTAGGAAGACATAACGAAGGATAATGACATGATTGGCACATTGCAGGAAGGGGAACATCTAGGGGATACATTAGGTATGACATGCAGGACGTGACAGTCAAAAGATTGGACTTGCTCCATAAATCCATGGTTGGTTGGATTCTGGGACTGTAAAAAAATTCAGATGTTTCTGCATGGGATCCACGATGTGCTCCAGAAGATGTTGGATAAAACATTCCCTCTGTCTCCGCTTCTCTACCTGTTGAACTGTAAAACGTCGTTGGACCTTTCTTCAAACTCTCACTGTTTACTGAATTTTGTTATTTATTTGGCAACAAAATGTATTCTCACTTTGTGGTCATCATCTTGTGTGCCCCCTTGTCAAGATGCATCTGGTACAAGTGACAAATCTTTAGCTTTGGAAAAACTTAGTTATGATCTGCAAAACAGATCCGGGTTGTTTTGGAGGACATGGGGCCCCTTTATGGAGTGTGCTTGGTCAGCCCAGACTTTAATCTTGGATTCATCCTTACAGCCATTACAACCTGCACCAAGTCACTATATTTTAATAAAGTTTTTTTTTTTTATCCCCCAAGCAAGAGGCTCCGAAGTTTAGTTCAGCTGGTAACTGTGGACAGGCTGTGGCTGTGAATGTTTGAATATGCCAGGATCACCACTGTTATGTTGGTTTGGCTCTGATAAATACTGACTGCTGCTACCAAGCAGTCAGGTTGAGATTACTGTGGGCATTTAAAGGGATGTAGTGAAGTACAGTACTGCTATGGTAGGATCTCCCAGGTTTTGGATTAGTGCCCCAACCAAGGGACTTGGGTGTTTCACCCAGCAGGCTTAGCTCTCTTGTGTGGTAACTTGTGGGTTTCAATCTGCCAACGTCGCCCTGTTAAATCTGCATTTATCATGACATCAGATGAATTTTCAGTTTTTTATTCTGCAGCTGACCACGGATTTCACCTCTGTGACTCTTACTTTTAGATTTTTTTTTCTTTTACTCCAGTGGCCGCAGCCCTACTCAGACCCCACTGCGTAAAACTGGAGGCTGTGAATACCTGGTACCTGCTGAAGTGGGAGTGGAATCACACACAAGTGAACCATACCGTGATGTTCACCACACACTACATCCTGTGTGTAAAAAGATTAAATCTGATCTATATCACTTGCATGACAGAGCATAGTTGGCTTTTGCAAATTCCACACACATTGAGGCTCAAAATCTGCAAACTTTGCCCAGACCACTTTTTCTGATTCTTTTTTGTCCCATCATTGATAAGCTGTGGAGATACCTACCGACAGATAATTAATTGTGTGTTTTCATTGTTTTCCAAAATAGAAGCCGACACTCTGCTTACGCCAACACTTTTTTTTTTTTTTTTTTTAATTATTTTTTTTTACATTTCAACTGTTGACAAATAATCACAGATTGCATGAATGCATGAGTATAAGGTCAACTGAATAGATTTTTCTGAGGCCAAAAGTTACAGTGTTTCAGTTATAGTTAGTGCAAATATTGTCTTTAACTGCAATTTTATATTAATGTTTAGCAGTGAGGACCCTTATGAAACTTCACTGGACCGTCATAGAACTTCAGCGTTAAAATGCCAACCATGTGACACCGTGAGCAGAACTAGTATGCATTACGTCAGCGACACCCAAATGTCTCATGGGGACCTCACAGAAAACACGGAGCTGTACACGGTCGCCTGTAACCAGACTAGGCAGCACCAGTGTGACTTCACTCCCTACGACCTGAACTACTTTGCGTGCTACAAGCTGCGCGTGCGTGCAGAGGGCCCGAATGATGTGTCCAATTGGTGCTACATTCAGTTCTGTCCACTTGAAAATGGTGAGTTCTGTCCAAACTCTTTGACAAAGTGATCATCAAGTAGATGCCGTTTATTGCCGTTGTCCGGACTGAACACCGTGGTGTTGTACTGCAGCATCTCTGGGGCCACCATCACTGGTGAATATCATAAGCAGCGACTCCTTTCTAATGGTGCACATCATAGGCCCAATGACGTCCAAAAACGTCTCCATGGACACCATCGATCCCCTGTCCTTTAACGTGAACTACTGGGAGGCACATGATCCACAGAAGGTAAGAGGAACCTTGCAGAATAATTTCTGATTATTTGCAGGTGACTGTCACTTTTTATATATGGTGGATTTACTGCTTCTTTAATGGAAGAAGTGCTTCAATAGTTTTGATGTAGACATTCCAAGTCTACATAAAGTTTGTGTGAAGGACCGAGCCGGTGCGGTAGGAAGACACAGGTGGATTTAAAGCAACTAGGGTTTTATTTACCCAAAAAATAAATGAAAAAATGCACAAATATACAAAATAAGCAGGATAAGATGGGCTCATAAAAGAGGTCAAATTAACAAAACATTACTCAAGCAAAAATCATAACATAGCTAAACAAAGTGACATAATGCCACCACAAAATAACTAAGTTAACGCTAGACAAAGAGTATTAACTAATAAATGCAAGTTAACAAAAACAACAAAATGTCAGTTTGTTAACAAACAAATCTTATATAAACAAAAGAACCTTAATTAACAATAACAAATGAAAAATAAACAAAATCTTTAAGAAATAAATTTTTTTCTCCCCTCCTCGCCAAGGTGCTTTAGTGTCTTTCTTGGTGTCCAGACTGCACTTCAGCCAGCTTCTCCCCTTTGCCACCTCTTTCAGCCACCAGGAAGTAACTCAAATAACTAAAGAAAAAGAAACAAGAATTAACACAAATAGTACTTTATCTGAAGTGTCCATAAAACACATGGTGTATGTTTGCGTGTTTACACAGAGGACAGCTCTTCTGTAGCAGTTTAGGCTTTGCAATACCAAGGGTTACAACAGCAGCATCCCTGGGGACCTCTAGGTTGCTGGCTCACGTGCATATCCTGTACACCACCTGTTGTGCTTTGTATTTTAGGCTCTGGTTCTCATTATTATTGCTCATTCATTAATTGCATAACAGGATTTTAACAAATAGGGCTGAAGAAACATAAGGAAGTCTTTTATGTCGCTTCCAGTGGCCTTTTACAAGAAAATAAACAAGCAGAGTGTCTTTGTGACAAGCCTCGTTATGTTCATTTCTGTGTTTATTGTGACCTAGATAAAAGGTTAAGACTCGACAGGAAGTGGAAACACCCGGAGGCTGTTGCTTCTATAAGTAGGAGGCTGTGTGTTTGTCAAATGTTGAGAAACAGAATACATTTCTCAACATTGTGATTTTCATGTTGTTTTATCACATCTTAATCAACTGATGTGTTTTAGAGAATTAATGTGCAACCTGGTCATCAAGCGCAGAATTGGAAACAATTTTGAAGGTGTTAACTAAAGATGATTAATTAGCCAGATCAGATGCTTTGATTGCAAGGTACCCATTAAGGACACAAAAATCACAATTAATGTAATCACGCAATCATTTTAACATATTTTGTCATTAAACGTAGTTTTACTGAAAATATGACCAATCCTTTTCACGAATTCATGCCGTTTCAAAAATGTCTGTCTTTCTGCTGCCCCCTACTGTTTTCTGTTAGGTCCAAACGAAGAAAGCTTTACAGAGAACAGTTCCACTTCATTTAAAACCCTGGACTCTGTACTGTGTGCAGGTCAATGCATTCAGTGAAGAGTTAAATAAGAGCAGTCCCTTCACAGCCCAACAATGTGCACAGACCAAAGGAAAGGGTAAGAAATGTGTATGTTCTTTTCTATTTGAGTGGAGTCTTGAACTAAGTAATCTATGAAAATAAATGTCTTAAAATGAAAATGTGCAGAACATGGAAAGGTTTACACAAAGCACAGAACATTGCAGTCACTCAACAACATATGTAACGAGCTGCAGATGTTTTGCAATGAAAGGGCAATCAGACCAGTTCATTTAAAACATGCAGTAACAAATTCATGTCCACAACACCTGTCCTATATCAACAACGGGACAAAAAATACTGATGCTCATGTTGCTTTGACTGCAGTAATATACCTGCCAGAGTGTGACGCCAGCGTGATTTCAATTAATTTTGATATAGTGCCTTTCACAACAAGTTGCCTCAAAGCGCTTCACTGAGAGACATAAGAGCTAATACAGAATTAACAGGCAGATTATTGAGGTTAAAGATAAAGACAAAGCCAGACAACAACAAAGGAAAGGAACCAAAAACTCCACATTATGGAGAAAAAAAATATCTAGGGGGCCAAGGTTGACTGGCTGCACAGCCCCTCCTGGACATACTAACATTACAGAATACATAGTTGAAAACAGAGACTATGAATGTAAATAGCATTATGGAGTCCTTCTGTGCTCCAGGTGTGGGAGCAGCTCACTTTTCAAGGCATTTGGTTCAAGGCATTTTTTGGGCAAAGGCTCCATCTAAAGAGTGTGTCGTGTCAGTCCCACTCTGACGATGCCCAGTTGGGCACAGGGTACATATCTGGATACAGAAGGATAGCACCAGTCAGCCTGACAGCATTACGATCAGTCAGTGTTACACAAGCGCGAAGCACCTGTCACCGTTGACGTTCCTGTCAGTGTGATACCCCTGCCAGTGCAGTGTAACTGTGTGTGAGATGCACCTCTCAGTGTGATGCTCCTGTGAGTGTGAGGCCCTTGCTGGGATGTGACCCCAGCACCTTATGTTTCCTCCAGGCATCCCAATCTGGTCTGTTCTGCTACTTGTCTTCTTCTGTGTCCTGCTGCTGTCTATTCTGGTGTTGTGGTTTTACAAAGGAATTAGGAGGCTGTTTCCAATTATTGAGGTACCCTCCACCATACAGGTAGGTATCACATAATTCAAGGGGCTGAGAACATAGCTGTAAAAAACCATGTTTTTTCCCCACAGGTGAAAAACACTTTAAAAGAGCCAAAACCAGTTTTGCTGTAATTGGGTCATGTTTCATGTTAACTTGTCTGTGAACATAGATCAAATAGAAGTGAGTGCACTGCTGTTGGCTGCAGTGTGACACCATTCTGTAGTGCCTTTCATCAGTGCATGTCTGCATGTAATTTGCATTTTTTTTGTATCTTAAATTTATATTTACATTGAGCATGTAATGTGAGTCCAAATCTTGGGAGAGGTGGATGATTAAACTGTTCGAGTGACATGATAATCACTATTAACACACCCCGATGCTTCAGCAGCATGGAGCCTTGAACTGTGTTCCTGTAACCTGCACTTTCGCTGTGTTCTTTCCAGAATGTTCAGAGGAGCCTCACACCCCTGTTGCAGCTGCCCAGTGAGAGTTTCACCATCCTGGACGCACTGGAAGAGATGCAGAATCTCCAGCCAATGGCCTCTGACCAATAGCGGAGCAATGCTGGGAGGGACTAGAGAATTGGCCTATGATCAATAGCAAGTAGCTCTAGGAGAGACAAGATTGCAACATTTTTCCTAACTTTCATGGGAAATCTAGACCACAAATAAAGTGTTTGAACAAGCACATGACAGAGGACACACAACTAGAGCACGCAGTCATATCCTTCACCTGTTCATGGACCCTTCCACCATCACCTCCGCCCAACCCCTCCATACTAGCAAAAACAGGAAAATGAAAACCAGGAAAAAGACCATGATGCTTTGCTTCCTCCTTCACTCTCAGTATTCTGCTGCACCCCAACAGTTCCTGTTTTTTCCAGACTATGGAGCATAAAAGGGACAAAAGTCTACAAAATCAAGAGAATACCGTCTGAATTCTCCTTCTGATACAACGAGGAGATTGTGTTATGAACATGGAGTATAAGTTTTCGACTCACCTGTACAATGAGGTTTTTTTAAACAGACTTTCTTGTTTTCCTTTTTTAATATCATGCCATTCCAAACCCAGCTGATGTAAAGCAAGAATCATTGGACTATTTTGCATGCCTGAGAACAAAATGCTTACATATTCTGCACTGAATTCATTCATATTATTCACTTGAAGCAAACATTTAGCATTTCACTCTGCAAATCTTCTGCATAGATGTACATCTTAAAGGAGTTTCCGGCACCGGTTTCAGGTTACAGATTTCCAGTATATAACTAGTATTGCTATTGTTACATTTGTTTGTGAATTCAAAACCCTTTAGTTACAACCTAGGACAGTAATTTGTTTTTTATACCAGACACTTTCAATAATGTTAATTTTTTACACTTGAATTTATGTTGTCTATAAGCCCTTCTCTACATAGTTCTTCCAAACAAAATGTTAGAGTTTCAAAGAAGAACACCAAGTTAGCATAAGAGTTTAAATGTTCATATCCTGTGTTTCCCTTTTATTACTTACACATTGTACTTTATGCTGAAATTTTGAGAAGGTGCTTTGGAAAACTTTGCAAAATGTCCTGAAATTCCTTGAAGAATGTGAGTTGATGAGCCAATGTAAGCCGCCAGTCCAGCCTTGCCATTAGTCCAGCATTTCTGTGTTCTTCAAATAAATTTCTGATGTTGTATTACAAGGCAAGCATGTACCTGGCGGTCTTCTGTGTCCAGTCTTAGCATTCAAAAACAATTTGCACAATAAAATCATAAGAATAAATGTGAGACGTACATAAAGTAATAACATGATTATTTTACAAGATACCAATTGGTAATTGTATTAGCTAGGAGAAAGAATTCAGGTGAGATTTGTTCAATAATTTCCCAAACTGCTTATTTTGTGTAGGGTAATGACTGGCCTGGAGTCTTTCCTAGGGAATTTGGGGCACAAGGTGGGGGACACCCATTTTAGGGCACAATCACACACACAGTCACACACTGAAGCACACTCTATGAGCAGTTTGGAAGCACCTGTTGGGCTACAGTGCATGTTTTTGGACTAGGGGAAGAAACCAGAGAACCTAGAAGAAACCTCCGAAACACAGGAAGAACATGCAAACTCCACACATAGGTTCCATATTCCTGGAAGTGCAAGGCAACAGTGCCAACCACTGAAATTTATAAGGTTGTAAAAGTGTGGAGCAACATGTGAAGTGGATTCTGTAGTACTGCTTCTTTACTACTATAATGCCTGCTACTTAAAGTTTGCACAGTTACTTATTTTAAGACATATAGGTGCTGATGTGCTACTGTACATCTGTACAATCAAGTCACAAGTGAAACCTCTTATGTTTAACGTATTACATTTTACCATTTTCCATTATTGCATTATGTGTGGTGGGTTTCATGTGAAGAAAAATGTGCTGGTTATTAATTGAATATTCCTGTGCAATTGTAAATTAAAATGCTAGGTTTAAAGCTACAATATAAATACGCATAACTAAATTTAAAAGGCTTTACTTTTGGAGCTGGTATACCGCCAGTCAAAGGTTTTAATTGTTGTACATGTCATTCGGTTGACTCAAACTACATAACTTTGTGGACTCCTATACATCAGGTCTGTCCTGGATGCTGTTTTCCACTTGGTTTTCTTGGCAAATTACTAGGGAGGTTGCATTTTTTTATCCAGTAACTTGTATACAGCACCTGTTATTTCCAGGTTCTCTCCTGTACAAGTGCTAAATAAAGCCAACTTTATTTAACTTCCAAGATGAACATGATTGCATTTGTCATGGGGAGGCTTTGCACACCCAAAAAGCTTTCAGTACACCTTCTTGGAATTTAGTTTCTCATGATTTTTCAGTTTCATACCATCTGTTGTCCTCATCAAAAACAACATGGAGTGACTGTCAAAGTATTATTATTCAGGTGCCAAAAGTACAAGGAGAGCACAAAAAGGAGGAGAAGCCATAAAGGAACCAAGGGCACACTGCTGAAGCAGTGTCAAGGCCAAATGGATGCAACTATCCCAGAAGTCTTTGCAGCATGCAGGGCAACATGACACAAAGCTATCAGTCTTTTGAAATAGATGTAGCTCGTGATGTTCAACAGCTGATACCAGATGTCAGAACATGGTCATGAAAAATAATTTTAAAAAGGAAAGTTTTCAAAAGCTTTTCATAAGTAGCCAAATAGAGTAAGAACTGCTGTAAAGGGGGATTCATTGATAACGGGGCAGATTCACCACAGTATTCCTGTTATTACTGCTTCTTATAAAAAGTAACATATGCACATTACATATGGCATATAGTAGATAAATTAAAAAGTTAATGATATTTTAAAACCTGTTTTACTTTTTTTAATATTGAAATATTTATATTTCAGCAAAATGATCACCAAAGCAATCAGCTTCTGTTAAAACTATAAAGTCTTACAACGCTTTATGAAGCTGTTATTTAGGCAAAGGGTGGCTATTTGGACGAATCCAACATTTACTAGGATTTTTTTTTCTTTTATTTTGTGGGGGGCAGGCGGGGGGGTTGGGGGAGGATTGGTTGTTTTTGTTGTATGGAAACGATGCTAGTGCAAGAGCACAAATGCCCTGCCGTAGTATTAACTAAATAACGTCATAGTTCAGGAATTGCTATGGCACCAGTGGTGCGCCCGGGGGAGCCAGAAAGTCCATTCAATCCGTTATCCAACCGCTTATCCTTTGCACTGTCTCGGGGATATAGAAAGTAACAATGTGAGGAAAAATAGGAACTAAACTACATACTGTATTTTTACACTATTAAAACCGAGCCGAAGAAAGTCCGCACTAATATATATATATATATACACACACACACACACACACACACACGCACACACACACTTTTGTTTAAATACAATAATTCCAGTTTGACATATTCTGGGGACTGTGCTCCTCCAGTAAGACCCGAGGTAACCTTGCTTTGGACAGACTGATCTGACTCAGACGGAAAAAAGGCAAGAGTGGCCTTCCAAAGCATGTGAACAGCAACTCCCCGAAGTTAGATGTATCATTTAAAAATATCACATTGCCATATTAATAAAATCCTTGACAGAAATAAACTCTACATTTTTACCGTTTGCCCTTAAACTAATCGAGTCCTTGGTACACATCAATTAAGATGTTCTACTTAACATAATAGCGGTACAAATAAAGCAGCCCTTTGAGCTTAATAAACTACCAACTCTAAGGCACTGCGACAGCGGGAGGGATCGCACGAACTAGCGCTCAGCGTCTAAGTACGATTTTGTCCGAACGAAACCGAGTAGAGCCGAGCGGCCGCTTCCTCGTTCTGCCCTGAGTCAGTCATGAGCCTTAGAGAGAGATCTGTGATCAGTCTTTGATCTGCGGTGAACACTTTGTATCCAAGCGTTGTCCTTAACGCGTTCGGTTTATTCAGAAGTTTTACGGTAAGAACTATGGGCTTTTAAGTAGTGGCTTTTATTTAGTAACAAATGAGTAAGTGAATTGGCAAGACGATTCGAGTAATTTACTAATTCCGTAAATTAAAGATGATATTCTGTGTAACTACATATTTTATTATTATAGTATTTGTTTCTAAAGAGGGCAAATACACAGTTGGTGTTTAGAATATTCATTAGTAAACTTTTATGTAGTAATTTCAACTTTTTAGTTAGGTAACCGAAACTCCGGTCTGGACCCGTTCTCGTACTGTTCGCACTTTCTCCGCAGAAACCGCACGGCTCTGGTACGGTCGTGACGTGGGGATAGCGCCTCTATATGTTTACATGCACGTTGGCAGTCAACGCGTGCAGTTACAAAATGTTTAATCTGCGGATTTGCGCGTCGAGTTTTGCTGCCGCTTGGGACGCAGGTTTCCAGTTTAAATATATTGAGCCCGGTGATTTTTAGTGTACAGTTGCGGCTTTCGCGTGTGACCCCAAACCGGCGCAAAGATCGCTCCAAGACTGTTATAGGTTATTGGCATACATTTTACATTTGTCAGTGTTGGCACATGTATTGCATTAATGCTTCCGTGGCTTGGTGCGCTTCTCTGTGTGCAGCTGTGTAGGGGATGGTCCACGGAGACCAGGCGGAAGCGTGTGAAACTGCCGCACATAAGAGACCACGTTCGCTTGCTGGATAACATGGCGCAAACGAAGAGCGATCTACAGAAAAAATGACGCTGAGATATGTCGTACAGTTTTTATGCTTTATTTGTGTTTCTTATGGAGGTAAGACTGCGTTTATGTTTTTGTGTGTGTTTGTGCGTGTGAGAAATGGCAGCGTTAACTTGTACAGCGCTTAACGGTGCGGAGTGTTTGTCACGGAAGTCGTGTCACGTTATTTATGTCAAAACCATTCATCTTAAAAATAAATAAACTTTGAAGTTTTATGTATAGTCTAGAGAAACCAGTTTTTTTGCGTTTCCTTGTCCAAAAACCCAGAAATCCAGCGCAATTTGATTAAAAGTGGATCGTAGTTTTTAATTTATTCTTAAATTTTAACAGATTTTCTTTTTCAATTCCTACCAAGTGTCTTTGAGCAACCATGTAGCTGTAAAAGAATAAAGTGAAGGGAATGATAATTAATGACACCACACCGTAGACTTTCACATCAGTGTTCTGTTATTAGTTTTCAAAGTCAATTTCCTTTCGACTGTAGCCTGAAGTAATACTTGGACATCGTCATGATTAGAGTATCACAAATGTATTAACTTGAAATAAATCTAGTTAGAGTAACTGAGTAAAATTTTGACCAAATAAATTGTTTTTCATGGTTTGAGCCAAAAGTACACATTTTGTAATTCAGTTTTGTCGTGTACTATTTGACCCTAAATGTAATTAGAATCTGACTTGCAAATCAATAGTTTCTGATCAGTATAGGACACGATTTTGCAGTATAGTACTTCAAAACAGTGTTAATAAAATCCAGGGATGATCCCTACACATCTACTTTTACAAGTGATGCAAATTTTGAAAAGGTTTTCTGTATCCACCATCAACAGGATATAGTATACTGAGAATTTTGTATGGATTTATTATTTTTTAACTGTTATAGGAGAATGGTAGCAAATGGGTGTTGCTGAAAGTTTTGTTACAGTACTTTTTTTTAAAGGGTAGTTTTTTATCCATATAACTACAGAGAATATGGAATTTCTTACAGTTGAGTGCACTTAATGTGTCAGCACAGGTAATTTTAGTGAACGACATAACTGGGGTAAATTGTGCGTGACTGAATTATAATCGTATATATTTTGTATTCAAAGATCGATTTATCAAAATGTGTAATTGATATTTAATCTGCGTTTAGATGCAGTTAATTTGGTTTATGAAACTTTATTACATTTACCATAGTAGCTGCTAATTCATAATACAGTATGTATTATTCATTAATCCATTACCCAACTACATTTCCTGTTCAGCACGGCATGTGACCCAAAACCTATCCTAGGCAGTTTAGGGTGCATGGCTGGGGTCGCCTTGGACAGAGTGCCAACAGTTTGTATTAATTGGTAATAAGAACAATGGAACATGTATAGGGTGCTTGATGTTTAATGAGCAATGTTTGTTATTAACTTCTTCAGATGGAAATAAACTGCAGTGAGATTGTGTCAGGGGTTCAGCATTACACCGCCGGCTTAGCCCCATATAGTGGTTGGATGTTTGTTGTAAGGCTTTATTCACTTGTTTTCTGTGCTAACAGATATCATTGAGAAGTACCGTCTTCCCGAACACCTTCCTAGCGTGAAGCCACCGGTGATCAGAGTGAAGTCAGGACCTGAATCCCTGATAGTGGACATCCAGAGTGATCCTGAGCTCTGGAAAGAGCTAGCAGACCTTGTACGTTATAGGGTACGTTATAAGGAGGAGGAGGAGGACGACAGTAGCCCTATGGTAAGAATTTACAGTGGTTGTGCTTTATGTTGTGAATAATACAAAATATTCAACAATACAATAATTTCATATTTGCCATTATCAAATAGGATATGTTGGACGTGAGTCAAGTGTATAGTATAGAGAAAGAAAATTTATAATGACATTGGCGGTACTTTGGATTATTTTAAAGATTACATATAAATTTGTGTACAGGAAACTGTGAAAATTACAAATAATTTATCCCTAGAATATAGTAACCATGCACCATGCATAAGGACTGGTGAAAAAAAACTGCTATATTTATTTTTCATGATTCAAGCCCTGTCCTCTCCCAGTTTGTACTGCAGTTTAACTTTTTTTTTTTTGTTTTTTACAGAAAGATTGTAAATTCAGTTATAATTTGACCCATGTGACCATCAATAAACTCCGTGCAAATGTCAACTACTGTGTGAAAGTGGACTATATTGCTTATGGGCAAGAAATCGAAGGCGTTGAATCGAGCAGACTCGAGTGTGCAGTCGTGAAAGAGTTCGGTGAGAGACCTTCGACCCAAAGGCTAAAAGCGGCAACAAAATTTGAGCCTCTCTCTGCCAAATACATGTAGAATTTCTGAATAAAGTACAGCAGTCTCGTCGTTTACATCTCTTTTGAATTTAATTTCAGGAAACTCACATATTAATTGTTTGTTCTTAAGAAATTAAGGTTTTTAAATTAATTTTGGGGAGTTTTGTTTTTTTAGTGGTATAACTTAACCACTATGTTTTATAGTAATGTGCTGGTAATAATCCAAAGCTTTTCAGTTATTGTTGGGCAGTGACCTCAATTCACTTCTAATTCAAAAGAATAAGTGGGTTTAAGAAAATTTGTTCTTCTATTGTCCAAGACCATTTATCCATTGTACTGGCATCTCTCCTACTAAACAAGGTTGGATATACCCTGGATGAGATTTTAGTCAGTCTCAAAGAAAACTCCACCTCTGTGTGCATACAGACATACAAATCATTTATGGGAATTTTTGACAGTATGTTAATTTCTGGCTTCTCTCTTCACCCATATAGAACAGCCGAGGACGACTCGGTTGGCACTGGTGATCATTTTTGTAGTAGCTATACTGAGTGCACTGGTCCTGTACTGCTCCTGGGAAATCTTCAAAAGACACCAAAGACTGAAGCAGGCCTTGCGATGTCCCTTGGACCTGCCCCTTCACCTGTATGAGGTACAAGAACACGTTCATTCTCCGGTGTGGTCGTGCTCATGACGTGCTGCCATGTCCCTGTTTCTCAGCACAGTGGCAGAAGGCTGCTGATGTCACAAATGCTTTGTCCTAGTTTTAGACTTGGCTGCTGTACTCAAGTGTAGCACTGTCAAAAAACAGGAAATGAAAATGGCCTTTCTGTTAAAAAGGGGAAGCAGCCTTACAGCAAAGTTCTCTGGCATGTAAAAGAACAATGTAACATTTAATACCTGGACTAGAGTTTAAAGCCTGTATGCAAATTTTAGTTCACGGCAGGAGAAGAACAGATCATATACATGTACAATTTTATTTTTCTATCAAGCTTCGTAAATTAATGAAAAACCACATATCCCCTGTAGTCAGCTGCTCAGAGTTTGAGAAATATTTCTGGGTGGGCAGGAAGTTCACTTTTTCCTGGGCTGAAATGTCAGCAGTTCGGTCAGGGATGGGTGGAGCCAGTAGTTCTCTTATCAGATGTTGCTGCTAAGGGGAATTCCATCCATGACAACTTTTAATGCAAGCTTTGCTAAGACTGTCACCACTTCTGCAAAGTTACAGCACAGTATACTTCGTGCCGTTTGTCACAAGAATGGGGAAAAACAACTTTTTATTTTCTGCAAGAAACGTTACCTTCGTGGGAGAGGGTAAATAAGACAGCTACATGCTACTCAGTTTTCATGGGCTGCATTATAGGGTATTATACAAATGGGTTTGTAGGTGAGAGAGGGTAAGAGCTGCTGGTTGTTGCCTAAAGCAAGAATTTGCAGTAGAATACACCCAGCTACAAAAAGGAAAGGAGTTGTTTTTTCCTGTGGTCTAGTCTGCAGTAAAATGCTATGTGTACAGTATTGCCCTGGATGCACCTGGGTACTCTCCCATTTCCCATGCCTCTCAGGTCATCCACTCCTTTTTATCCCCCTAGTTCTTCCAGGAAGACGTCCACAATCTGTCACAAGGTGGTTATCTTCCGTCCAGCTGTATCACAGAAGAAGCCTACGACACCATCTCTGTGGTCACCGTGAAAGGTCCCGAGGACAGAGGAGATGACCGTGACCCAAAATCACACTTTATTCTGGAAGACGCCCTGTCCGTGGAGACCCTGGATGCCAGGGTGCCAGCTCAAGCCCACAAACAGAGTCCCGAGGCAATCGAACAAGAACAGCTACATGCACCCTCCCGATAGGACGATCAGAAGTCGTATGGGTGTAAACGGTGCCTGGCCACGCACGGTGTCGAGACACTGGACTAGCGCCCCATCTGTACAAGGGAATGCACAAGAACTGTGAGGTCAGGAGTAGTTGGAACTGCATCACCAAGAGGTCCATCCCTTGGACTCTTAATGTAGCTGTCCAGTTTGCAGTATAGTGCCATGGCAATATATTTAGACTTAGCTGTGTCAAACAGCTTTTTATCTTAATGGATATTACTAAGAATTTACACTGCTGACAGCATAACACTGACTGAAAGCAAGGGTGGGGGGGGATATCAAGCACTTTTGAATATAACCTTTGTTTGAAGTGACAATTTTGCTGCTACTCAGGGAAAGTCTGCTGTTCAGTTGTTCAATTGTTTCTGAACATTACCTTTGCCATTTTACGTTGAGGAGGGATGGTCTGACTTTCGGAATTTTCACGAAAATACTTCGTTTTGCTTTGAAAAATACTTAATTCCTTTTTCGAGTCACGAGGAAAACTGCCTCCCGCACTTCCTCTGCCTGGCAGTATGAGCAAACAGACGTCTGTGCTGAAATGTCAGGGCGACTGACTCTGCTGAGCATTTCTCCTGCCCACTGACTTACCAAAATTAGCCAATTTTATCACTTGCAGAGATCTGCTGTGTCGCACATCACATTAACCACTACCACGTAATGGATGGGTCGTCAGGGGCAACATCGCTGTCCTGCCCCACCAGTCGAGGCTGAAAGACTAGAGTTGGAAAAACTTTTGTACCGTTCGCCTCTTACATGCTAAAGACACCCAGATACATTTTCCTGTGGTAAAATAAATTCTGGAAATGCACATTTGTTCCTGTCGTCTGGCCTGTGTTTGACAAGGTTTCAGTGCTGATCCTGTGACGACACAAAGTCCAGGTTCTCTGTGCCATTTAAGTTCGTGTGTGACAGAGCACAGTTCACGGAGACGTCATGGATCATCTGAACCACTACAAACCACCTTCTAGCAGCCTGGTCCTCCTCCTTAAACGGGAGAACTGCCCGTATCTCAAGGTCCTCAGCTGCATTAGATGTCATGTCGTGGGTGATTTTAAAAAAATCATTACATTCTTTTTGAGTCATTTCACTGTGCCAGACTCATATCCAGCCTGCAACGGGGAATTTAACAGCAAAGGGAGTGTAGTGTGTATGTGGGAGGGCGCAAAAGTAAACACAGTTTGCATAGGGCGGGCGGCACACTTCAGAAACATCTTCAAACCTTCAGCTGGGTTAACAAAACCTGTTCTTTATTCTCTGGAAAAAGGAAAACCCAGAAACAATCATCTCCGAGCCCTGTAAGGTAAGGCACAGAGAAACAGGACAGGTGGTTTACAGTTTTAATACGTACTTGCCACAGGGAGGGTATTTTAGTGTGACTGGCTACTCGTACTGTTCCCTGTGACAAAGCCAGCTAAAAATAAAAATTCCTTACCATAACAGATTGTAAAATTACACTAAATACAGGTCTCCATTCCTTAAGAGTTCCTTAACAATCTCTCGATATGACTCTTGAGTAAAAAAAAAAAATTATGTAGGTAAAGGTGAATTACAGTTTACAACATAATACAACAATAACGTTGTAGTGACTTTTCTGTTGTCAATTTCCAATTAGCCAGTTTCTGAAATAAAAACAAAACAGCTAAACAAACACACAAATACAGCATAAAAGTGAGGATGTTCTCAGCATGACACACACATGGCTTAGGTAACTCCCTGAAACTCGCTTGGTCATGACACCGAAACGGCACCTGCCCCATCACAGTACCAACGTCCCACCACATAATCGGTTTTGACCAAGTTAAAAAATAAAAAGGCAAATCAATGCCCCAACTCCACTGTAGCTGCTCCTGCTTTGGAAAATGTCAGGCCGGAAGCTTCCAAAATTAAGAGGGGCCTCGTGCTGGCCTCAGGCCATGGGAACATGAGGCAGGGGTAGGCTCAAACATGTAAGCAGGTGAGTATGCCTGCGTACCTGGGGGGGTACACGGGTG
This sequence comes from Chitala chitala, assembly GCA_025773905.1. Taxonomy (NCBI): domain Eukaryota; kingdom Metazoa; phylum Chordata; class Actinopteri; order Osteoglossiformes; family Notopteridae; genus Chitala; species Chitala chitala. The sequence goes on from JABJVR010029445.1 coordinate 27,476, forward strand.
CCTGGGGGGTAAAACTGTGCAAATACAAGTTGAGTTGGGGACGAGGTGCAGGAGCTCCAGGCTGAAGAGGGGGCAGACGCGACTTAGGCCTACAGATCCTCTGTCCTCCCAAACTTGTAGATGAGTGTGCTGCAAAAAGAAAACACGTCACCACCGATGGTCACGGAGCCCCAGCCCGAGTGCGAATCCACACTTTGGCAAGCGAGTGCTGTTTTCATACTTTTATGCTCACCTGAAGAATATTAAAGCATTCTGGAAGAACACAGCCAGCCCAGGGTACACCTCCTTCTCTACAAGGCAAAAAAAGGGCATTTAATTTTTTGTAGGGCAGAAGAAGAAGAAAAAAAAAAAAAAAAAAAAAAAAAAAACCAACACCATAACCTGAAAATATTGTTGGCAGTAGAACAAGAAATGTTTATGTGAGAAGAGAGAAATTGACCTGCTACAGGGATTAGGCAAGATGCTGTGGTTTTAAAAATGTCATAGTGAGAGGTCAGAGCTTGATCAATGTTTCATTTAGGTTTTTTTTTTTTTTTTTTACTTGTTTCAACTGTATCGAGACCACAATCTCATTTCTGTTCCATAGCTAGTCACACAAACGCCAGAACAGATTACATATCACCAACATAGGGGAGAAGTATAATTACTTACACATTAAACACTGCGATTTCTAATCCCACAAAAGGCACTGCTGTTTAATAAAAATGTTAGAGTAACGCAGTAGAAATATCCAAACAAGCACCACAGCTCACCTTAATTGTTAAAAAGGTAAACACTTGTAAAGGTTGGCTATGATCTGTCTTAAGAATTGGGGTTAAACTTCTCAGGTCGTGAAACAAATCTCACTTTTCATTAACTTCAGAAAAGTCAGAGGGGGTGGTTGCACCTTGGTTTCGTTCACATATTTTTACTAAGGCCCCAGCCCCCCCCAAAAGGAAACACACAAGGCTGTCTCCTCAGGTTCCCAAAATAGAACAAACACACGCAGGACAAACATTCCAGGGACACTGACACGGTCTGAGTTTTCACTTCACACCTCCGGGCTTCATCCATTTGCATATCGTTCAGTCAAAGCGATACTTTCAGAGCCACCGATACTCAGATGGATGCCACGCCCTCTACACTCCCCTGCCAAACGCGTTCATTCATGAGTCATCCAGAACAAAGCACAAAAAACTCATCACATGACCACAAAAAAAAAAAAAAAAAAAAAAAAAAATAACCTGCATGTTTCAGCTGTGGGAGGAAAGCGGTGAACCGCAGGGCACACGGGACAACACGTGAGCCCAGCAGAGAAACGGTAGAGAAATGGTTCAAATCCACAGTCCTTTAAGCAGCTCATATGTACAGTATCTAGCCTCTGACATGCACACACATGTGCACGCACATGCGCAGAAGCACACGAGCTGAGCGTACTGTTGCACTGCTGTTTCACTGTCACATCTCTCCGAGTCCATCAGCCACAGCTGGACGTTCACCAGCCCGTACCAAGTGTGGAGGAAACCGATAAACTAACACCACAAATACCAGAAAAAAGCAACGCCTCGTAATGAAGCAAAGTAAACACAAGGAGGAAACCTAACCAAATTCCTTAGTCATAGACACAGATTATAGTACGCAACTGCTCACGGGAGTAAGGCCACATTTTTTTAATATTTAAAAAGTGATTAAAACCTGTTCTTTAAAACAGAAAAACAAAGCACTGCTGACGTTCTTAACATTCTGTAACTAAGAGCCCTGTACGCAGGTGAGGAGCACTTTCAGTAAAAGAACCAGTTTGTGTAGCTGTGTAAGAGAGAGCTGGAAATATGCATGTTGACAAGGAAGCTGAAGGATTGAACAAATACAGTTAAGGTGAACGGAGACGTGTCGTACATGTCACGGTGACTTAGCTCACAATAAAGCCTGCCAGTCGGCAGCCAAACACAGAACACCAGGCCCTGCTAGCACAGATTCACACACAGCAGAGAGCAGCGGGGAGGGGATAACTTACTGGGCACAACGTAGGCCCCGAACAGGACCCACATGGAGGCGATGAGTGAGCTAAACATCATCATGAATCCGATGAAGAGCCAGAGCCGTGCACCTGACGGACAGCGCGCGCGCGCGCACACACACGCACGCACACGCACGCACGCGCACACACGCACGCGCACACACGCACGCGCACACACGCACGCACACACGCACGCACACACGCACGCACACACACGAATAGAGAGTTAACTGTATGGTGAAGAATTGTATGTCAGCCCCCCCCTCCACAGCAGTAGCAGGGCTGGCCTCACCTGTGCGGCCCAAACAGCCCTCTCCATAGGTGTCACCCCTCACCTGGCCATTGGACACGGCATTAATCCTGAAAAAACACACAGTGCACATAGCAACAGCACCAGGAAGCAGTAAACAGACTCCTGATTCCAGCTGCACACTTTCATATTGCCCCCTATGCACCCCCCCACCACAGCGCAGGCTTACATGAAAAAAGCCAGCGTGGAAAAGACGCCACATGTGTGGAAAGCGTGGTTCATCTGGTCCTGGCGTGGGTACAAGACGGCTGCATCGATCATAATCCACCAGCCAGTGAAAAACTGTGGGTGAAAACGGGTGTTATAAGAGGGAGAGATTTCTAAACAGAACAACATAGGAGAGTAGAGGACAAGGGAGAAGCACAGGGTTATAGAACACACCCTCCACATTGCATTCCAGCAGCAGGTGATCATGGCAATTTAACGCCAGAAAGAACACAAGGTTCTGGCCAAGAGACTCGGTAAGTTGCACTGAATCACAGCACACCAATTGGTTTCAGTTTACAGAAACTTAAGGCCTGAATAGGGACAACAAAAGGTCAAGTCCTGACACAGACAACCTCCCTCGTGTGCCATCGAGCCTGCGATGGAGGCAGAAAGACAGCAGTGTCAGCGTTAGCATAAATCTACAATGCAGCAATAACCAACAGGAAGAGGACGCAAACAATGCTGGGTTATACCTGCCATTGTGTTACACCCTCTGGGACCGAGCAGAACCTCACAACAGCGGAACAGAAGCGGAAAGCAAACAGGCTGAAATGTGGCCTGCCGTGTCCTCTGAGGAGTATCAGAGACGAATGGCAGGCGTACCTCTCAGTCACACAGATACACACAGGCCAGGGAACAACTCTGCAGTGCCCTCCACCACCTAGTGCAAGTCACTGCATTCCAGGCCTGAGGAACCAGGTGCATCTAAATAATAAAAGACACTTCAAATTGTCAATATTTAAAATACTGTTGTATGTTACTGAGACAGTGCCAGTAACAAATACAATTCATAAAACTACCTGGTTTTGTGTGAAGCGGTAAGATTCTGAAACAAGGAGCCAGTAGACCAGGTTAAAAATCCCCAAAGTAAAAGGCTGCTCCCCCCACCCAAAAAATAAATAAATAAATAAACTATAATTACACTGTGAACATTAGGAATGTACTACAAAACAGGAATGCAATCTGGCATCCTAACAAAAATAGTTTTGAATAATTTCTAACCCACAATTAAATAAACAAATAAATAAACCCCCCCTTTTCCCCCTAAGGATTTACCCAACACGGACAGAAATAATTCCATTGTGTGACTAATAAATAGGCTTCTCAAGAGCCAATGTCCAAAGGCTGTAAAAATCCCAAGTGAAGGGCAATTGAATTGCACTTCCTGTCTGGTCATTAAAAAGAAAAGAAACACAGTCACATGTAAAGATGCAGAGGAGTGTATTAGTCATCAAAAATCCCCAAACTTTCGTGTGTTAAACACTAAACACCACCATCACTGCCTGACAGATTAAAGATTCAATGTCTTCTGACCTTATGTGCCCCTCCTCTCTGACTGTCTCCTTTCATCCATCCATCTTTGCATTTCTTATGCCCCCCCACATCCCTGAACATCCCGTTCACATGCTTTCTTTGATCATCGTGTCAATCACAGCTCATACAAACAATGTAAACACGTACGGTCTAAAAGCTAACTTGGTAACAAACACTTACAAAAAAACTAGTAGCTAGTACAGAACGGAAACTGAAAACTTCTGCTGAAAAGTATAGTTACAAATACTGAACTATATCCCTCCATTGTCATCTACCCATTTTAACATGATTCTTAAATCATGCTAAAAAAAAGCAACAAAAGCTTTTGAAAAAGTCACTGCATTTTTGTTATATGACATATATAAATGTTCATTTCACAGTCCAAACCTGCACAACCTCTCACCAAAACATTAGATAGAACACCACCTAAAACATTGCACACCGCACTCGCCTGCAACCCTCAGGCTAGCCTGAAAAGATAACAGCGCCACCATGTGGCAAAGCAGATGTATAAGCACTAGATGGGTTGGGGACCATAGCCAGAGAACGAATTCACCCAGCTGGCCAAGGAGAAAGATGCAGAAAGGCAAAATGATGGACCGCTTACTCAGAACAGATTAATTTGTAACATCTGGCAAGTTGTAAGCTATCTAGATAAAGTTGTATGGTCTCAGCTCATAAAATGTCTTGTTTCCAATGATGCCACTGGTAAACGAACGAGGCAAATTAAATGGGAGAAAGCTTGTTCTACAGGCCGAAGAGCCACCTAAAGGTGTCACAGTGGGCGTAAGACAACAAGGTCTGCCTGTACATATGATGTAAACAGTGTGCTTAAAACACTACCCAAACAGTGCAGTACATTATCACCTGGGCAATCAGGTGAAATTAACAAACATTAAAGAGTAATGACCACACTTAAAGAGCAAGGCTACAAAAACGTTCTTGATATATCACCGCTCACCAGCAAACCTGAGACGATCGAGGCGATGGTGTTGCGTCTCTCCCCCCAGTCGATGCACTCGCACTCTGGCCAGCGGAAGTTGTCCAGGAAACCAGCCATGCTTGGCACTCGACTGCCAATTATTCACCGTCCCCTCGCTGGTCACCCTCTGCGCCCTTGTAGCCCAAGGGCACGTTCCGGCGTGACTCTTTGAGAGCTGCACGATATGTTTGCTGGAAGGTCAAACACAAGGTCAATGGGTGATCCCGGTCCCAAAATATAATTTCTCCCAATCAAACTAAATACAGAAGAACAACATCATTTGCAGAGTGGTTTGGGTACAAAATTCATAACTAAATCATTACTGGACTGGATCCAGGAAGGAATGATTCAACTATAATCTTATTTTATATTGCCACAGATTATTATATTAAGAACGCACATCCCGCGTTAATACAACAATTTTACAACACTAGAAATTTTAAGTTTGGATAAAGAGGACAGCATTCAGCAACTGTCTTTGGGGTCAGGTGTATTTACATGAGCTGGGCTATACGCCAAAACACACTTCCTCCTTTATTGCTTTTGAAACCTATCTTACACACACACTGGCCCATGGAGTCCTTCTAAGTCTTCACCCCTGTCCCAACACCCTATAGCCAGTACCAGTTATGTATACCTATTAGAGTTACCATAATATGACAGGTATCGGTAGACCTGTAGATATGCATGCGCTGTACACCCCGAGCCAGGAGGATGTGGCTCAGACAGGGAGCGCACATGCACAAAGTGAAACCGAAACGGAAACGTGCCTTTCCTGCGCGATCTCCACAAAACCGCTTCTTTAATTTCCAAAACAGAAAATAACAATAATCACCAAAAAAAAAAAAAAATCTCAGGGATCAAGATTTACTTCCATTTTCATCGAACGCAGTTTCCAGTCACAGACCACAATGTGCACATGCTGACTGCGACGCGCACGGCTGCATCTGCACACGGCTCAGCACCTGACACGATTAACACACAAAACCACAAAAAAAACCATAAAATCCACACAAACACACCTGACCCGTCCAGCCGAGCCCTCCTTCGCTCAGTTCCTATCTATGAAACCGTACGAGAGTCGCGCTACTAACGTTAAAGCCAGAAGACCAATCGCAGCGAACCGATTCACTCCCAGCGCCAACCTACTTTTTACAACGTTGACCAGGCGGAGGCTTGGGGAGGACCATATAGTTAAAAATTTGGCAATTCTGCCACCTAGTGCTGTGGAAGTTTGACCAATTATGTCCAAAAATCAATTACGCATACTTTTGCAAGTGCGCACGTAGGCCGTTTCCGATAGGGATGGGAAGTTCGATTCGGTGTGACGAATCGATTCTTTCGAACCGACAAATTCCTGAGTGACCTTCAGAACGACGCAAGACACACTGTGTAAAAGCAAAAATTGAAAAAAGATTTTATATGATATGTACATAAAATACGGGGCGTACAAACATATTTTTTCCTACCAATGCCAAACAAATTAATACTAAATTGGGGGATGAGCGGCACTTTCTGCCACGACTGTATAGACGGCCCAATATTGTATATTTCATTTAACATACAGCTTACAGTGCGATTTGATTAGAAAATTGGAGGACTGGTACTTAAACGGAGCGATTTTCAGTTAGAATCGATAAAAATATTTTTTAAATCGATAGATCCCTTTGGTCATCGCAGCTTTACATCGAGAAAAAAAAGGCTTGCATAAACTCCACAAAATTGTCTTTATTGGTGACTCGGAAAAAGTCAAACAGATGGTGATACAGATCAACTGGAGTTACGGTCTAACAAGTTTCTGCCATTTCAAATCGCTCGTAATATAACCGATGTCGGGGTTGTCATTTATGTGGAATTTCACACCCTTATTTTCTCTTTGTTGTCCTGATTAGTGTCATTTCAAGATATTTCTTATTCCATAAATATTTTAAGTGCAACATTTGCACGAGCAAAACGGCATGCAAAGATAGTCTTTGTTGGAACGGAAAGCGACAGGCGCAACCGAGCCCGCAGATGAAGGCAAGTGCATATAGTCAATACTGCCCGCTACCCGATCGGGTAATAAAGTTAGCCTTAACCTTTGCGTTTGGGTAGCTGTCGAGTACATCTTCATGTCTATGCATGGTTATAGGTAATGCAGTGTCAGCAGGACCATCACACCTCCTTACCAGACATTCAGCATGAGCTATTTGTGTAGAACCTTTCGCTCGTTCTCGCCTACCTTCGCGTTTTCCTGGAATCATCTTTATCCTAGATACTTTTTATTGCCTTTGATTTTTTTTTTTTCCCCGGACTGCCTCTGATTTTTAAATTGCACTCTTGACTGTTCGAAAAATTTCTACTGTATTGTTTATATCCGTTGCAACTACTTCAGTCGTTTTCTACATCAGTGCAAGCCCCGACACCTATTAGACTGGTGTAGCACTACCAATCATTTTCCATTTTATCATTATTTTTCCAGTCAAATATGTAGGCTATAACCAGATGATCAGACAAATCCATAACACCCAATGTGATATTTCCAATAATAATCTTATGAGACTGGTCTACTCATTTCTTTTAAAAGTGAACACCTTAGCGATGTGACGTTAACATACCCACGTCTTTCATCCTGTGTCAATGTGTTCCAACCTGAGATGAAAGGCTCCTTGTAAATTTCTACTGGCCATGATTACTTTAAACACCCATAACTCCATGTATCCACAATAGCGACTTCTGCCATTACCCACCACTCACACACTTTCAAACAGTCCCAGCATAAAAAAAACCCATGCAGATGTTTGTAATAAAGAACACGAATGACCACAAATTTCCCCATCACGGGTTTATTTTATGGAGGACTGAATGAGCTACTGTCACATGCCTTTCATTTTCCACAATGTGTCAGAGGGCTGGCCACAGCCTTTGCCGACATCAGGCACCCATTAGCAAGCAGTCTGCGCTGGTCTAAATAACAAAGGGGAGGGGAAGAAAAAAATATTCTCCCTAAAAAAAAAAAAAAAAAAAAAAAAAAAAAAAAAAAAAAAAAAAAAAAAAAAAACGCCCCGACCCCCAGTA
>JABJVR010029456.1:13919-35340 GCA_025773905.1 Chitala chitala
TACTGTGATGTCCAGCACTGGTATGGAGTAATGTCAGCTGGTTCATAGAGCACACACAGGTCTTACTGTGATGTCCAGCACTGGCATGGAGTAATGTCAGCTGGTTCATAGAGCACACACAGGTCTTACTGTGATGTCCAGCACTGGTATGGAGTAATGTCAGCTGGTTCATAGAGCACACACAGGTCTTACTGTGATGTCCACCAGTACTGTGAAAAGGCATCATTAAAATACAGAGTGCTGGTCTATAATTTAAATTCCCCCCTGCTGCCCCCCCCCACACACACACCCTACAACTGGCTAACAAATGACAAATAACAAGAACTGCTTTCCCTACCAGTCTGTTGCTATACTGAAAATTGTATTGATTGCTTCTTAGCAGATTTAACTTTAAGAGGGACAATAACACTCTTTCTTATGTGCCATAAAATGCTAAAAGAAACTATTATGTCTGCGGACGTATTTAACAGCCATGCACACTGTGGACTCCATCATTCAATGTAAAAAGGCAAAGAAAGACTAAAAGAAGACAATCCAGCACAGGCTAAGCCCTGTGCCTGCTGACCTCATTTCCAGTCAGCACGAACCGTGAGCTGGTCTCCCCTTCTGCCAGTGACAAACGGAAGAGGACGTGACGCGGCGCAGACGTGCTAATGCCATGAAGACGTTAACAGCATCATAATGCGACTCACCACAGTCTGATGGTTGACCTGGATGACCTCATCGCCAGCATGGATTTTCTTGCACTGGTCAGCAGGAGACTGAGGACAGAGAGAAGGAAACGCTCACACACACACACACACACACAGAGGTTACTAGGCAATTCCGTACAGACTAGCCCCTTATCCTAACACATTTGTATAAGGACAGGGAAAGCTCAGAAAGACAAACCCCCGGCAAAACCCTGCAGGCTCTCACTGGCAAATTCTGACATCCATCAACAGCCACCACTGTCACCACGGTGACCAGTGCTGTACGTTCCGCCGGACTCGATTAATGAAACAGCCAAGTGGTCCGGCGGTACCGTACAGCAACGTCAGAATGCAATCACACCACACAGCTGCTCGTACAACAAAACGCTCATTTAGCCACATAGAGACCTCATTCTGTGATGTCCTCACATCAAACAGCAGCCAATCACAGCAGAAGACACACCTCTGACTGCACCCATCAAGCACGGAAGCTCAGAATAAGCCGAGGATGTGGAACACCCATGGTGCACAGGATTCCAGGTGCCTGGTATCCAGGCAACAGGGCCATATTCTTGTTTATGACAACTGTGCCTCTTACTGGAACCTCTAGGGCATCTGTGCAGATTTGGGCCACAGGCTAAACAAGGTAGGATGCAGACAAGGAGAACATTCAGAGTGCCCTGTCAGTGCCCAGAGGAGCACAGATTTGGCTTGGCTTCACAGGAAATGAAGAGGTGGGTTTAATGCTCCCTGAATGTCAATTGCAGGGGAGCGGTACTGACAACAAAGACTTGTTGAAAAGGAAACGAGCAGAGCGGCGAATCAGTGGAACTGCAGGCATCCATCTGCGGTTCCAAAGCACTAATTCACACCTGATTTTACAGGGTGACCCAATTGAGCTAGCTGTTATGTGTGGGGACCGGTTCTTCCTGGCCCATTAACATCAGTCCTATCACAGAGAACACGTCAGGTCATATTCCGTCATCCAGCCTGGGTCGCATACTGAGTAGCACCTCGCTGCCGCTCTCACGCTCCGCTCCCGGGCACTGCCACTGTCTCCCGGGCAACGGCGGAGTTGCGTAGCAACAGAAGCCGCCGCCTTTAGAATGTAATCGAGCGCCGGCAAAGGCCGCAGCTGGGGATGCTATGCCCTTGTCAAGATGGCAAAAGAGGTATAGGCACGAGAGGAGCACCCAACCAGTGCCCAGGTTAACTCCTCTGAGTCAAGTGCTGGCCCACAACGCCAGCTGCAGAATCTGGCACAACTGTGGAGGACTTCTCCTCATCCTCAGTAGCACACACAGAAGTACTAAGCAAGCCAGAGTACAAACAGCATTGTCTCACAGCTTCCTTCTGTTCGGCATGAAGCCAGAGAGGAGGAACTGAGGGCTCTTTCATCTACGCTATGGACAAGTGGTCTTATGTGTTTATATGCAGGAAATAAGGTGCATCTGAAACCTAAAAAAAGCTCCTGTTTAATTAAGCAGATGGGACAACTGGAAGAACAAGACATTTAAAAAACTACTGCATTAACAGTTTGTTCCATGTAAATATAATAAGTTTTTTATGCACCCAAGTCTATAAAATGTGCCTGTGTACGTCGAGGAAGTGTGGTATAGATGGCCAGATTCTGGAACTGGAGACACGTCCAGCTGTGTTCGTTAGTGCCAAGGACTGAAGGTGTGATCTCACCGAGAGTGCACCCACAACAGCGGCTAGCAGAACACCCACACAGCGACGCAGGGACAGGGCTGTTGGACCGTGGTGATGCTAAATTAAACCAGGTAAGAATGAGGTGTCAATACATGCTGCCATGTGACCTTGGCATTGGGGGGGACTGTGGCATCATTTGCATTGCCACGTTGTCACAGTGCCACAATGAGAACATGTCTTCCAAATGAGCATTCCAGATCTCCAGCCGCTGCCAGAACTTCACTATGGAACTGCATCGTGAAACTGTGAGTTGCACCACAATTGCAAGAATTACAAAGTTGTCACCAGCTGAATTCATCACCAGTGCCATTTAACATCCACTGTAGAGTGGCTGTTCCCTATTGCAAAAATTTTCCACCACATTAAAGATGCCTCACTTTGTGTAAATATTACACAGGCAGGTGCAAGAGGGCCAGGTGGACACATAAGGTGGAAGGTGGCCGCGGGAAAGGCAGAGGGAATGAGAGAAGGGGCAGGCGGGGGGACCAAGGTGGGCACAAGGCCAGGAAGTAGGCACAGGAGAAGGACTGCTCCTGGCATTCCACCTTGTCTGTTTCCCAGCATGTAGTTTTCACACATTGTTGTAAGAGGGATAGGTAAGCATTTCATAGGTGATTCCCTAAACTGTACTGCTCCCTGGATAAGGCACAGGTATGACGATGACACTTACATTTTCGGTGGTCCCAGTGATGACATGTAGTCCATCATATGTCGACTTAATGTACATCCCCTGTGCAAAGAAAACAAGTGGGTAGACAGAGATGGGTCAGATGCAGTACAGAAACATAGTGACCTTAACTTCCTAACTGCTACAAACTTTCTGTATTGAACTAGAATGTTTCCTTCAACATTAATCATTGGATGTCTTGTCTTATAGGTAAAAATGCCTAGACTTGCCTAGATTTGTGTGTCTGTGTGCATGCGTGTGGGTTGGTACAGTATACTGTCCTATTTGGACAGCTGAATTATGCCTGGCATCACAGCATGGGCACAAACAGTGCCACCCCAGAGACACGACTTGGCATTATTGCTTATTTGCTCTCCTGCCTGGAGCATAAGATCCTGTGAAGGTCACGCTGTACCGGTGTGCTGGTAGAACAGGCAGCCCAGGCAGGGATTGTCAGGACCTGTCAGATACCAGGCAAGAGGATAAGCCCGCTAAGCTATAGATCTGAATTCCCAGCTCAGGGAACCAATGAATCTCTTACCCCAGCTTCAGGGGTTGATGTTACTGGCGTAGTGTAGAGGACAGTCACCTGTGAGCTCTGCGACACACTCATGTGATCCAGCTGCTCGACAGCAAGGCTACGCTTGGCTGTGCCGCACAATCACGTACCAGACCCTCGGTGGGCATGATGTTGGTGAGGTGCACCACTTCCAAATGAGCCGACTGGGACACCAGTGAATCAGAGGACAGCGAGATGATGTGGTCACATATTCCAGACAGGGTTTTACACTGCAGACAGGAAACAGATGTCATCATATCTCCCAAACAGCTCTGTACACCATAGTTGCATGCTGCTTATTGCTAACATGTTGCCCATGTGAATATGTGGACAGGCTTCGCATGTGGAATGTGTTTGCTTACACATATACAACACAAATACCCTGAATTATTCAAGTACAATTTTTGATTTGTACTGGCGTTTTTGTTTTTACTTCATGTGCATTATGAAAAGAGATGGAGCAGCCAAAAGAGACAATCCTCTTTTCTGAATTAATACCACACTAATGGTCTCCAGGCATCATCCTTTGTGTTCCTGCGTCAAGAAGGAACAACGGCGCACAAAATTATCAGTGAATCTGACCTGTTTTCTTAATGAGCAAATACGGGATTAAGGCTATTTTTCATGCAAGGCAAGCCGGCATTATTTTGACGCCTGCTGCAATGGCCAAACTCAAGTGATTAATAGGCACCATTAAGGGCTTTTGTTATTGCTCTATGTAAACTTCTGTGTTAGTCAGCAAGTTCTTTGCCCTGTCCCTCTGACTTACACACACCGAGCATGCCAAAACTCAGTGGCGACCGACAGCAAGAAGCATTTAGCGTCTGTCTGCTTCTCGACTCATTACCAGTCGCCAGTACAGATCGGTAGAGATCGGTAACTTATACCCAGGCGTGGGAGGGGCACGTGAGGCTAAACCAGACAGCAGGAGAACTCCTCTCGCTCATCTTTGCTCAGTGACAGCGGCCAGTCTGGCGGACTCTCGTGGGTTAACGAGCACCCAGGGACACGCTTTCATTTCGTGTCCATTCACAGACATGCACACGCACTCACACAACTGGGACGGTCTTATGTAACCTCTCACAGCTTTATGCATGTGTGCACACACTCACCCTCTCCCTCCCTCCTTTCCTCTCTCTCTCTCCATCTCGCTGTCTCCCCTTGTCTCTGTCTCCCTTTCTCTTTCTGTCTGTATCACTCTGTCTCTGTCTCTCACCCTCTCTCTCTCTTTTGCTGTGTGTGTGTGTGTCTCTCTTTCTCTCTCTCCGTATCACTCTATCTCTGTCTCCCCATTTCTGTATTTCACTTTCTCCTTCTCTCTCTCTCTCTCTCCCTCTCTCACCTTCTCCCTCTCTGTCACCCTCTCCCTCTGTCTTACTGTGTGTCTCCCTCTTATGTTTTGTTTCTCTATCTCTGTCTCCCCGTTTCTGTATTTCACTGACGTTCTCTCTCTCCCTCTCACCCTCTCCCTTCCTCTCTCTCTCATCCTCTCCCTCTCTCTCTTGCTGTGTGTATCTTGTTCTGTCTCTCTCTGTATCACTCTATCTGTCTCCCCGTTTCTGTATTTCACTTTCTCTCTCCTTCTTTCTCACCCTCTCCCTCTCTTGTTCTGTTTCTCTATCTCTGTCTCCCCCTGTTTCTGTATTTCACTGACATTCTGTCTCTCCCTCTCACCCTCTCCCTTCCTCTCTCTCTCATCCTCTCCCTCTCTCTCTTGCTGTGTGTATCTTGTTCTGTCTCTCTCTGTATCACTCTATCTGTCTCCGCGTTTCTGTATTTCATTTTCTCTCTCCTTCTCTCTCTCACCCTCTCCCTCTCCCTCCCTCTCTCTCTCACCCTCTCCCTCTCTGTCTTGCTGTGTGTGTCTCCCTCTCTTGTTCTCTCTCTCTCTCTCTCTCTCTCTCTCTCTCTCTCTCTCTCTCTCTCTCTCTCTGACTGCTGTAGGCAGGGAACCTCGAGGGAACATAGAGCAGCAGCAAGGTTTTGCATTATTGAACACCAACTGCCAACTGAAGAGCTTAAAAATGTTGTTTTAAAGGAACATGTGAGTGCGCTGATATAAATAACCAATAGTTTACAGGTAAGACTGAAACATACAATTATTATACTGTTTGTGTGTATCTGTGCAGTCAGGATATACAGCGCTGAATTCACATATGTGTCCACATCACGTTAAATGATGTATAATCACGTTACACTGCTGAAATCAGAGTGTGTGAAATCATGATAAATAGCACTGAATTCATGTCTGTGCACAGTTATGATAAGCATCATCCCCTAGTCACAATCCTAGGGAATTTCATGCAAAAAATATATATATATATGTGTGTGTGTGTGTGTGTGTGTATAATAAAATTTCTATATGCACGCATGCACATACACACACACACACACATTCAAATACACAACACAACCTGGCTCATTGGTTTTTACACAGTGAACAAATGCACAAACACACAGATGCACAAGCACACATTAACACACAAGGAGCAGTGTACTGAAACTCAGCTGATATATGTACACTTCTTTTCAAACAACCAGCACCTGCCGTTTGGCGAAATGATCAAGTTCGGGGGTGGGACTTCAAAACCAAGAACTTAATTCAGAAGTACAGAATAAAACTGCACGTACTCAAAAAACACACACACACACACACACACACACACACACACACACACACACACACACACACTGCTCGTGCCCACCGGGTCATCCGGGCACACGAAAACTTTCAAAACAGAGCTGACAGCTTACAAGGCCATGATGGCGTAGTTACTACTGCCAGGGAACGCGCAGCTCGCGATGGCTGACGCGCGCCGCGAACGGCGGGCTCGGCAAACACTCACCACATGAAGAATCTTGTTCTCCGTCTCGTACACGGTGCAGTCCTGCGGAGAGACACAGAGGCAGCTGAAGAAATCAGGCTGGCCGCAGCGGGGGCCCGCCGTCCTCGGCAGACGCGCTGTGTGATGCCGGCGCTGTAATTGCGAGCGCCTGCGAGCGCGGTGTATCGGAGCGGCAGGAGCAGTGACAAAGACTGCGTGAGGTGCGGCGACTGCACTTAAGCACCTGGCGCAGTGGATCGATGTCAGAACAGCGAGGGAGAAACAGGCTGCTAGGCTGGGCCAGAAACACTGACGCACTGTTACACAGCGGATTTAGTCACCATCATCAGCAACAGTCTGAATAAATCTGTATAATTTGTAGTAAAATTAATAAGTTGTAGTTTTAGTACAATAGGTAGCTGTTTCTTGCACCGTGTTATCTATGGATTTTTAACAGAACAAATGCTTTAGGACTTCTATAGCACTTCTTAGTTTAGCCTTCGCTCTAGCCTGTCTGGGCCATAAGAAGGACCTTTTAGGGGGGCAGAGTGCAGGAGAACCTCAGGCAGCGCCCCCCGCCCCCCCTCCTCTGCCTCTGCCTGATATTTAGCGGTAAAGTGTGACAGGAGCTCTACACTTCATTCGGCCCATCATGATCAATTAGGGACTTGTAAACAGGTGTTGGCAAAGGCGTCGTGTCGACCATGTCAGACATGGCTAGCACAACAATGGGGGTGGAACGAGGTGAAAAGTGCCTCAAACGAGGAAAAAAGGGCGACCCTGAATCTCTGGAGACAGTCCAGATGTGTTGGGTGGAGCACAAAGGAGTCAGAGTGCAGAGAAATTATGTTTTTGGCTAAGGCAGTGGGGGACTGGAAGTGTTTCAGGGGGCACTATAGGGAGCACATATTAACCCCCCACCAACAGAAAAACTCTATCCGTTGACAAAGGCACCAGGTCAGTGCTAAAACCATACAATGAAAGGTGGAATTAAGGATGCTGTCAACGTTGGTCTGAAAGGACTCTGCATGGACGAAAAATAAAATGAAGACTCAGTTGTGATATCGAAACAGCTTTGGCAATGTAGAATACCCAGACTGGTCAGGTGTACTCATCATACTCACAGCAGATTGGTCAGGTGTACTCATCATACTCACAGCAGATTGGTCAGGTGTACTCATATTCACAGCAGATTGGGTTGCCTACAGCAAAACTGGGAGTATGTATGTACACATACATTTGGGCATGAAAGCAAGGACTGTTCATGCCTCTCCTTCCCCGATGGTGCTACTCATTGATGGGGGGCTTCATCGCAAAAACTGCCCCCTTGACACCTGCCCCCCCCCCTCGCCAATCTTTAGGAGGCGACAATCCTGAAGATGTAAGACATCCCTGTCTATTGTCCCCGACTGAAAAGTAACCCAGAGGATGGGGGTGTGAGCCTGCTGCCACTACTAGAAAGCACTCCCAGCAGCAAAAGCTACTGATCGGATGGCAAACCAACGTCAGCGAATCAGATGCAGTTCACACCAACAGAGTGGGCCCAGGGCAGACACATTTTCTGGACATGGATAAAGAGTAACCTATCAAAGCCAATTTTTTCATCAACACATTAACCCTTATTGAATGCAAAAACAGCCTGTTATTCTTTCACCTCTAAAATAATTATTGAACCAAGGAAGTATTTGTAAATGTCAACTTGCCTGTTGTACTATCGTGGTTAATTCTAGGCACAACTGGACAATGTTGTTTTTCAGCAAAGAGTATTCAGTCACGCTGACGAACGGAGACCTGGCAGAAAAAAAAAAACACGCATACATGCACCCACACACACACACACACACACACACACACACACACATGCACGCGCACATACAGAAAGAGGGTCAGCAGAGGACCTTGACCTGCCTTCCCACAGTCCTTTCGGTCAGCATGCAGACTTTGCATCTTATTGCTGCAGAAAACCCAAACATGTTCTGGACTCAGCAATCAGGAGTTTAACTGCACGAATGTGCACAAAATGTTATTTCGTTCTGTACAGCACAATTTTGAGCAACCAAGTTTCAAGTTTTAATGTAGATCTTAAAATGTAAAGGTCAGAACCTGGGCGTGAAACCAATGCCTAGCTGGTGTTTGTGAAAGGGGCAATCGAACAGAAATGAACAAGAAAAAAGTAGGAAACCAAAAGAAATTAACCGCTTCATTCCATCAACAGTACACATTGTTGCACATCTAAATACAAAAGTAAAAAGTAGAAGTGAAATGCTGGTGTTGTGCAGTAAATGTGATGCAGCTCCTTCTGATGTGGTGTTGTAGCTGTAGTTGATGCAGATGCAGTATATGTAGTATAGCAGACAGTCAGACACAAACCTGTCCAACCAGGCCAGCAGGTTTTTTGCCGCCCCAATGAGATCCACGACCGAGGTGAGGAAGTCGTTGGGGAGGCGACGCGAAGCCCGCCCATCATAGTGCCCACCGCGACGCCGCCCCGTGATGAAGTTCTGCAGGTTCTTAGCAGAGGAGTTGAGTTTGTGGGACAGTGTTCGCAGGTTCTCAGTCTCCAGCCCATAGTTCTGTCATGCAGCCCCACAGAGAGAGAGAGAGACAGGGAGAGACAGAAGTTGAGAGGGAAAGGAAACGTATTGTGCTTGCATACAACCCTTGCTTGGCAGGATCAGACTTTGGGCCTTCATCATCATACTGTCACTGTGGCTCCATTTCATCACGATCTTTCACAACTTAATTAAGTGAGCCATTGCGTCTCATTACTCAAAAGTGCCACTGATAAAAGTAATAAAGGATTAATGAGATATGGAGATGCAAGGAAGGCCATTGGGATATAAGGATGGGTCACCTCTACTCACAGACAACCCAGAAATGCTGCACATTTCACACTCTTACCAAAAGCCTCTTAGCTTCTCTAACTGCCCGGACACGGTCTATCCCACCGACCGGACCAGACGCATTAACATGGTCTGGCAGCGCGCTGCGGTCATTAAGCACTGGCACCCAGATACCAAGCAAAGACGTAAAGAAGAGCAGTTCAAAGAGCACCCAGATACTGGGTGAAATAAATATAGCAGGTGGCAAAGGAGGTGAACAGCCAGAAGTACACAGGGCTGTCGACAGTCACAGGACAACAATTACTTGGCATCATGGGGCAGGAGGAGTCACCCAGCTGGACAGCTCCGGAGCATGGCACGGACTCATGTGAGAATTGCGTTTCAGGATAAGGGAGCAGCTGTGTGGACTAACCCCCCCATGCTTGCCCTGGCCGCTTACTGTCAAGAGGACCGAAAAAGGCAGCGTGTGAAGAACACAGGGGTGGTAAGGGCACAGTCATCCTCACTGCTCCCACATGCATGAACAAATATCACCGAAGACTGGACAACCGCCGCAACCCCCCCACTGTGCCACCCACTTCAGCCAGTGTCAAAGCCAGGACATTCGCCACATCCTTTGGCAGCAGAATCCAGCACAACTGCCATCTAGAAGCTGCACTATGCACACACGGTAGGAACAGAGTCCCATAAGGCAAAGATATTATAACAGCATTTTACACATTATTCTGGCAGGATACGTCAGCGCTGGGGTATTCTAATATAAAACCTGAACAACAAAGGCTTATTTTTGTGTACCTTAAAAAAAGGCTCAACTCCCCGTGGTGAAAAGGCAGGCGGTTTTCATATTTCCTGACGGTCAGAGTGCTTGGGTTTTTAAACATGCTTGCATAGGTTCAAAAGGAGCTCTGACAAAGGTCCCGTTTTGCATGCTGAGCTGCAGCCTGCTGGACGCGTGCTCTGGACGGACAGGCAGTGGGGTTCCATGCTACTGCCCCCCCTCATGTAGACACAAGACTGAGAAAATCACAGAAAAATGGCATCTATTCACCAAAGGGAAAGCTTCCTCAAGGAACACCCCCACCCCCCCATACCTCTAATGGTTGCTAGGAAGTTTTACAAGCCTGTGGATTGGTGGAAGCGGAGGCTGGCGTGTGAATGTGGGGGAGTAATCACGTTAATCGACAGCTCCGCGCTGCCGATAGGTGATACAGAGCAGCTTTAAACTGCTTAATTTGCACTCATCTGTTTTGCCAGTTGCCATAGCAATCTCAGCCAGAGCCGTTGTTAATTGCTAATGTTTTTGTCGCTGCTTTCGGTTTGTTTTCTTTTTTTTTCTACCTCCGCATTTACACACGTTACATTCACAATAAAAGAGGCCCAGCCAGACGTATTCAGGCTTTGGTCTCAGGCTTTGCGGCGTACATGAAAGCAAATGGATTATTTTGGGAACAGGTCATATGAAACCTATAACGGAAACAGCTACGCAAAATTCTACCCAAGACAAAATGTCCGCACATCAGCGCTGCGCTTGGCTGTTTAATTCTTTCCCATTTCACATGCCAAAAAAAAGGTGGAGGGGGAGTTCAACAGCCTTACAGTACTCATCAAGCAAACGGCCCGCACTCCAATGGTCCTAGTCAAGACCCACTCCTCCCACCGTCCATGGCCACTTGGATGGTGGCTGCCCCATCTGCACACAGGCTGCTAATCCTGCAGTGTGCAACATGGAGATAATGGGCACTTTCCCGTGTGCTGGCGGGCACAGCTGTGGCAGGGCGGCACACATACACACACACACACACACACACACACACACACACACACACACATACACACACACACACACACACACACACACATAGGTAATGGAGGAAGCACCTGCTTACACTTAAAGGAGCACAACAGCGTGACCATGACAATTTCACAAGCTACAGCTTCCTGACCCTTCCTCCCCTGTTTACTGACTGACACACACTCACAAAGTTCAGACCACAAGTAATCAGCCTAGAAAGACCACTTGAAACACTCTGAACCTTTCTCTCACTTTCCTAACACCTTCTCCTTTCTTCCACACCAAAAGTCAAATGAAAACAATTATGTCAAACTCAAAGAACACGTGAAGAACTCAGTTCGCCTTTCTCACACAGGTTCTACTAACAATGGCATTTGCAACAATTATGCAAAATATGATATAAGGAAAAGACTAACAGGATGATCATCTTCTAGAAGAAATGAAAACAAAATACTGTCTCGCGTGCAGAAGACTGCAGCGAGAGAATCAGAGAGCAGGTCCAACTGCTTTCTATTAGTGGACTGTTATTTTTGAAGCCATAAAAATAACAGATGCGATTTCCATAGGTCAGAATCACATGGGGCTACTGAACGTGAGCGTGCCGGAGCAAAGCATGTCGTACACGCGGTCTTTCTCCGGCAGCGTCCCCGCACCTTCCTGGTTGTGAGTTCGCGATCTCCCAGCTGTTACTCACGCAGGCAGCCCCCAGCTCAGCGATTAGTCATGTCCACAGCTCCTCCCTTCGGTTCCCCGTCCCCCTTCCCCGGCGACAGAATGACGCAACACCTAGGAGAGATCTCACTCAGCGGCACACCCTGCAGGTCAGCTGGAGAAGCAGCAGCATGCCGAATGCAAGAACAACTGGACAGTGTTGAGATCGCAGGGGATTGTGGGACGGTGAAGAGTGTGACCACAGCCTGGCAGTGACATCTGCCCCCCCTTTTTTAAAGTTCATCACCCGACCCAGTTTTCCACACGGCGTGCACTTGTTTAATTCTGCCCACTCCCACATTCTACGCCGCCCTGCCCTTTGCGGGAAGTCACCTCTGCAGAGTCACCTGAGTATATATACAGACGTGGCCACAGGGGACAGATGATGGAGTCGTTTGGGGGACGAGTGTCCTCCCCCTTACTACCTGCACTCTGTAGTCATGAGCCAAATGCACATATTCACAGCAGGAAGCCTCAGAGATACAAAGTAAGGGTCTGCTCACGTTACACCACTTACATGCCAATAACCGTCTCAAGACATTACCGCTTTCTCAGTTTAAAGATGAATGTCCACTAACTTTAACAGCATACCAATTATGAGAACCATAGTGGAAAACGAAAATCACATAATATTACATTACCAAACTGTATGTTTAGATCCCATTTATAAAGCTGCGTGTTCTGGCTTTGTGTGTTCTGCTTTTTTACATGTGTATTCATGTAAAGCACATTTAGGGTAGATTGCTGTAGACATTTTGGTATAATTTAAACATCACAAAACAAACCCTTTTCAATTTAATTTAAATTATGCCACACATGAACAATGTTATTGGTTATATTTTAATACAATCAATACTGCCTACAGTACTAATTTGGTTTTTATTACACTTTTAAACAAATTAGTACATTCAAATGCATTAAAAGTATTATCTTAAGTGTGGTAATTATTAAATTACACAGGAAAGAGAAACTGCATCTAGGGACCTTACTCATAATTAACTTTGGTATCTATAGAGTGGTATGTTAGAGGAACCCCAAAGCTGGTTATGGGATGTAATTGAGTTACAATGAGCTAGTGCAAAATGCGTCACCTAATAGAAGACTGGAAGTATCAGTAACTTACTGTTTAAACTATCCTTCAGACAATGTTTTATGATTATAAAAGTATTCACAGAGACACTACACAGTTCAGCTGGAGTAGAAGCTTGTAAAAGTCAAAATCCTTCAATGTAACCTTAAATCCATGCATTAATCTGACCCAAGAGCGAACACTGAACATCATTCTGCTTCTCTCTGCTGTGCAAAGCCCACCATAAAAAAAAAACTTTGTTAAAGACTCGGCTTTCTTACATTTTCATCTTTTTCTTCTCGTTAATTTAAACGAGCGTCACCACATTTAATTGTGCTACATTTTATCAGCTTTGACTCAACGTTGTCCAATATACATCGTGCTTTCTATTAAGCGAACCTGCCGAGCTATCTTCCAGCATGAATATATGTATTTATAGAGCCCTGCATTTACTGCAGCGTTATAAATCGCAGTTTTAAATACATGCTCTTGTCAGGACTGAAAGCAGTTTAAGCACAGTGCTGTGGGCTTTATAACGGTGCTATTTTATTTCTGAAAATAAGTGACGCTTCAGCTCCAGGTGTAAAGCTGCTTTAAATCTAGGCCTCAGGTGTTCGTGCATAGCCACACGGTGAACTGACACTCAAAAAGTCAGGACAACAGAGACTCCTTGGTTCCGGTTAACCAGACTTCAATTAGGTCACTGGACCTGGAGGGGTGAACAGGAGCTAGAAATCAGACGGGATCACATTAAAGGGGCAAGAAATTAACTTGGAGCACATGGAGGTTGTTGAAACATCTACCTCACTCCTGCCCAAAAGTATGCTTAAAAAACCAAGAATGCATTTCACTCTACTGTATTGGCTGAGGGTTCAAATATGCTGCTGCGCCCCACAATCACTCCTCATATCTTCCGTGCACAGTGGGATAATGTGAGTTTACCCAAATGTACAAAGTCTTTATCATAGGAAACAATCTCTATTATTATCAAGCACAGTCATCTCTATAAGTAGGTCAGCTAAGAGTAGCATAATGTCAAGAAGTCTATTCAGTGCGACAGTGCATACTGATGCATCAGTGTGGATCAGGAAGCAGGAAGTGCTGTCTGATGGTGACTATGTACTGCTGAGTGTGAGTGGAAATGTCTTACAGGGTGGGACAAATAGCAACGCTAATTCAGTGTGCAAATTTAATTCACTTCTTTCAAGCCCTAATACTGTAATATCTATCATGAAATTATACACTGACTGTTCTTGTAAAGCTGCTTACTTAGAAAATTGAGAAATTAAAAAAAAAATTCTCAATCGCTTCTTTTCTTTTTTACGTAACTTAAAAGTCTTCCTCATGTTCATTCATCAGCTAACGTGCTACTTTTTAGCTTCTCTCGCGTGGCTATTTCGGAGGAGGTTGGCCAGGCGGGCCTGTCTCCGTATGTCCGAGAGACCTCGCTAGCCTGGGCCGGCTCCTGTTGGCGCGTGCCCTGGTGGCCATCCCACCGAGAGCGCCACTCCATTGCTGCGCCAGCGGGAACGAGAATCGCGGCTTTTGTGGAGGGAAGACAAAGGAACCGAGAGGTGTTGGCTGCGTTCCGCCTCCGGGCCCACATCCTGAGCTGAAGTTGCACTGAATCCTTGATGTCCATTCAAGTCTTATAACTGGTAAATTTTTCTTTGGTGGAATGAGTCATCTCTTCTACTGGAGTTCCCATGAATGCAGCTGCAATGTAAAAAAAAAAAGCCTAAAACATGAATATACACTGGCACGGCCAAATTTGCAAATGTAAATTAGCACTGGAACTGTTTATATGAACAGGGCAGTGGGAGGATTGGCCTTGTAAACAAGAAAAGGGAGGTTAAGCCAGTGTTTGATTGGAACTGTAACAAAAATCAATTGCTTACAGACAAGGTGGTTTTGTTGGGGGGTGACAAATGCATGACTTGCAAGTGCAGTGGACAGAAAGTCATGCGCTTATGAGAAACGTTAAAGAATGACATGGTGGAGAGGAGGGGTGTGAAATGTCAAGAAAAAAAGGCAAGAGGGTGAGAAGGGATGTGAAGGAGTCAGAAAGAAAAAAGGGGAGGAGAGAAAAAGAGAAACTGAGGAAGCTGAAAGTGTCAGAGAGAGATAGTGAGGTCATCCACACTCGAGCTTTCTCGATGAGCATCGTGTGATACCTTACAGCCTCTCCCTCCAAGCGGCAATGAAAAATGAGTCTTTGCATTTAAATGTCACGCATTATGCCCAGAGCCTTATGAATGTGGAAATGGGGGAACAGTAAGTCCAGTTGGCAATTTCCTTTTCCTAACTAGGCTTGATTGTCAATCGCATCCGGAGGGTAAATTTAACAGACATCAGCTAGAGGATTGGGGGAGGATGTGAATGGAGCTCAGAGCAGAAGGGAATCACAACATAACACACACACACACACACACACACACAAAAACACAAACAGCACTGACACAAAGCCCAAAAAGTCGCCTCTACGTGACATCCCAGGTGATGCCTCTCCGGTCACACATGCAAGTCTCCTGTCTCCCCTTGAAATCTTCAGTTGCTCAGGCACGCCCCCTGCATCATTTCCTGCCCTTAAAATTTCCATAAAACCACACACCTTTCTTCCACAAAAGCACATAGACTCAGCTATGTCACGTTAATCAATTACCACCTGGGCACACGCTTGTAATGTTTGTCGGCGATTTTAGCTGAACCTGGATGATGCTTGACATGGATTTACAGAACAGGCCTACAGAATTCCTACAGAAGCGTGCCGACACTGTGGATTTTCAGAGGCATCGAGCAAAAGACCTTGCAGTCAACCAAGTGTAGACGCCGCAGGCTTTGGGGCAGGCCTGGTACTCACCAGCGCACAGAGCAGGTCCACAGCCTCAAGGATGAGCTCCTGGTGCCCGATGCGGGTGACGCCCAGCTCCTCCAGCTCCTGGTGCGTGATGTGCAGCAGCTGCTCCCCGCCGATGCGCTCCCGTTCAAAGTTCTTGATGTACTGCTGGAGGCAATCGTCCAGACCTGGCGGGGGAGAGGAACAGCAGGTGGCAGGTGGGATCAGCATATGCACAGCGGTCCACACAGAACACACCACGTTATTAAGTAGGACCCGAGCATGCGGTTTGGAAGCGCACACGCTGCGTTGGCACCCGGCCCCCTGTGCACGCGAGCACGAGCACGCATCTCACACACATTGGATAAGCCTCTCCACCGTCTTCAGGGTCCCATTTGCTAAGAATGTGTTCACACTCCACAGCCCGAGCGTTTAACACATCACGGCGCTTAAAGAAAGCACCGTGCTTGTTGATTTAAGCCATCTTGACTGTTTGCGAGTGCCCTTAATGCTGACGGTAATGGCTTCAAAATCGTTCCGTTATCTCCATATGTAACTGATTTATGTATGGGAGAATATACATTTTAACCAGCAGAAGAATTAGTCAACAAGCAAATTTGTCAAAGAGGCCATATACATCACATATATAAACATATACGTTTACCAGTGGAGCTTGAACGAATAGCACACTAAGGCTTCACGGACTTGGAGAGCAAGAGTATAATGGAAATAAAAGTATCACGCTGGGTTGGAAAGAAAGGGGAATTTACACATTCACAGAGCAGCTGCAGAGGACTAGAGCTCATACCAGAACCAAATACCTTGTGATGGTCATGTGGTAAGGCAGAGTTTGTTTCTAATTAGCCCAAGGCATTCTAAATACAGTCACATACAGTATATATATATATATATATATAGCAGTACTGGTAAATCTGTGCAGTCTGTGGATCTGTGCTAATCAATATAGAATTGCCTTCTATTCAGTCTTTGTCCTGCTCTACATTCAGGCAGATGAGGAAATGTATTCTGGCATATTAGAATACAGGGGTACCATATTTTAAAAATCCATTTTCCATTAGATTTTTATGTATAGACCAACAAGGCTTATTTTGCTGGGACTGTGTGACACTGGAAAAGAATTTGATAAGTGAAGTGACTTAAAGACAGGACAAGTGACCATAATCCATTTGTTCATCCAAAGCACGTGCAATCAAAGCACTAACCACCATCCATCTCCCATGGGATTATGGGTAAGCACTGATTCCACTGCAGTAGTGACTTTGCATTTAATGCTGAGACTAGAGAGAACCTCAGCGACTTCTCTAGTCATGACTTAACATCTTACATTTATATAGGCTTTACAAATCAGCTTGTGTGAATCAGAAGGGATTTGCACCTGGACGCTAACCCAAGGTTGTTGATCACCAATCAAAACAGGCAGAGAAAGGCAGAAATATGGTGGATGTCAGAAGATATCAAGAATGACCTGCAGAAATTTACATCAGTATGAACCATCTTGACACATCTGTCCCCTGGATCTATATACAACAGTAAGATGTAATTCAAGGTATAAAAAAAGTCCATAAACCTGAAGCCACTGCTGTGCCTGTAATATTTGTTTGTCTAATGTTCCTCCTGGCAGCTAGAGGCACACCCCCCTTTGCTGTAAACAGCTCCCTCCATGGGAAGAACACTGCTCAGTGTCTGCCCCCTTAACTGAACAAGATGATAAGGACATCCTCTGCTTCATAAGAGGGAACTCCATAGACACAGCAAGGCTCTGCTTCTGACCTGTGCTCTCCTGTGTACAGCACGACACACCGCATGCCCGCTGAGTCTGGCTCACACACTACCTCACATCATCTCTTCAGCTGCGGAAATTCCTTTGTCATGGGCCAAAAGTACCAAATCTTACACCCGAGACAGTAAACGCTGCACAATTAAATCAGAATCCAATCACGGCAACATAACTGAAAATATAGCTCTAGTATTGTGATTAATGGGCAAACAGCGTGGAGAGCATAATCATCACCAGGAGAAGAGGAACCTCCATCTCTCTCACGAGTAAAAATAAATGCGCTGTGAACAAAAATCTTGATTACAGAACCTTTGTTGAGAATTTGGAATTTACTGACAAAGTTGAAGTTGTTGATGAAGTTGATAGCATGTTTTAAAATTAGTAAACGGAGGAAGCATCATGCTAGCTGTAGTTTAACATGGGAAGATTTAAGCGGACTGACAAAATAACAGTTATTACAGATAGAGGGGTAAGGATTATGCTTTTAGAAGCCCAAGCAATTATACTGATGGGTGAAAGTGTTTCTTCATCCAAGAGCCTTGGATGAAGGGCTACTGATGGACAGCAACCTGGAAGGGGAGGTGCGGTGCTCTGGAATGGGAGGGGCAGGATCCTGGAATGGGAGGAGCAGGACCCTAAAACTAGAGGAGCAGGATCCTGGAATTGGAGGAGCAGGATCCTGGAAATAGAAGATTGCGAAAAGTGAAAAGACGCATGAGGTCGCTTTAATGAAGACTGCCTGTGAGAAAGTGCTTTGCCACAATTTCATTGACAGGACTGAAATGCTTCTCTAATTGCCGAGAGTTCAGCTGTAGGCAGCACATGTGCCCACCTGGCACTTTACAGAGCCATGCCAGGCAAAGATGTGACACTGAGCACAAGTGGGGTGAAGACACAATCTCCCAGTCCTGAGCACTCTGTAATAGATGTGGAAAAGTGCTTTGAAGCAACTTGTAGTGAAAGGTCCTATATAAAAATAAATTGAATTGAATTGAACTGAACTGAACTGAACATAACTGAACTGAAAACCATGCAATAAAGTAAAATATTCAAAGCTCGCTGCCAATGCAGTCTCATTGGGTACAGCCAGTATGCTAACGTAGCGAACAGCACTTGGGCACCTCTATACTTGTGAAACTGAAGAAATTACAAATGGAGTCAATGCGTTCAGTGAACTTTTGAAAGGTATCACATGAATATAAGCAGCATAATGATTAGGCATATGGGTTTTTAAATAAAAAAGGTCAAGGTTTAAATCCTGTGATATACCAGTTAATTGTATCCTTGACATTCCTGTTTAGGCTCATGAACAGTAAGTCATAAAAAATATCCAATACTGCTTATATGTCACCTACTTTGTTTGCATACTGTATGTAGTTTAATATAAGTTTAATATGTAGAAACATTCTGATCCACAAATTAGAGAAAAAGACTATGCTTAGACTTACCTACACACAACAGAAACACAAACACACAGATGTGCAAAAGTCAATCACAGAGCAATTCAAGGCCTCTTGCAAACGGCCGAACGAGGGGATCTCAGCTCTTCTAATAATATCTTCTCCAACTGACACCTCTGTCTTCCCACAATGCACCGGAACATCACTGCTGGCACTGGGTGGCATTAAACGCTGCTTAATACCAACACATCCTTCAAACCACAACAGCAGCTGGGCCTCTGAAGTCAGGAGCATAAACAATCCCCACTGGTCCAGACAGACATCCCAGACAAGCACAGATTAATGTCAGCTAATATCTAGCTTTTATTTCTGGTGTAATTTTTCAGACATCAACTAATACGTACATACTCATACATTTATAAAATTTATAAAGTGCAATATATGTCAATTTACACAAAAATTAAAGCATCTCAGACAGCTATAGCAAAGAGAGACTATGCTGAACATTGGTAAAGTGTTTTAAATGTATGACTGGTGTCCTAACTACAAAATCCACAATGAACTCATTGCCTGTGCTATGCTGCGTTTGGCTGTGCGTCTTCGTTTGTGGCTGTGCTGCTCCTTCTATCACTTTAACAACACATTGTCGTGCTTTTACCTGTGCACTGTTACCTCATATACGCGACCAAAAGGTAAGCAATACAAGATTAATGAACAGAAATTTAAATTATTTTTAATATTTATTGTCATTTTTTGACAATTATAGTCACATGGTATTTCTCAATCAATTTTCAAACCCATGTTTTTTAAAGGTGGGTTTAGACCGCATACCTGTGTATATGCACCACTACAAGTCAGATGACAGCTAACATTACAAAAGGCGTTGCTGAAAGTCAATATGCCTGGTGTACCATTTAATTTCCATGACTGTACCTTACATCACATCTGTGTTGTTATAAGGTTAGTTGGTACAGAAGGCGTTATTTTACCCCATGGTCTACTCTAGCCTGCAGTTGCAAAGGTCTGTTTAGTCCAATGTCTGGTTTTGTTTTATAGGATCACTATGCCATGCTATTTCATAACCTCATGGTTAAACACTGTGTTAATTGTATTTGGACCCCAGAGTTTTAAACTTGGGAAACTCTACCCACGTCGACTATATAAAAATATTGAAGCCAAAGGCTGAGAGCAAACCAAGGCTGATGAGATGTTAAGGAGAATTGCTCTTTAATATTTTTAAAAATTATTCAGGAACCTTACATCCTGCTCTTCCCAGATTAACAACCAGGACTGGATTGATAATCTGCCATACCCAGCATTCTCCCAGTGGGTCAATGCACTTCAGGGCCGATACAATGTATTATAAGTATATGGGCTGATTTTGAACTGTAGTGGTGGGCTCAGTTCAGCCCTGATAACAGTTGATTCAATTGTTTGGAATACGTGTAAATTATACTACTATCACTGCAAGTTTTCTTCTATGTTTCTTGTTCTTGTTTCTTGATCCCAGAAATGTATAAAACGACAGAGAATGACAGTGTTGGGGGATAACTAGTTACATGTAAGAGTAATGTAATTAAATTACAAAATAATGTAATTGATCAACTGTATGTAATTATAGTTACCGACTCTGTGTGTGTGTGTGTGTGTGTGTGTGTGTGTATAATTGCAATTACTAATCAGAATGTTGGTGATTACAAAGGGGTAACATCCGAATACATTATTTTCAGAAAAAAAAAAACTTTATTTGTAGACTATAGTTCATTCAGTTGCTTTGCATGAAGTTACCGTGCAGAATGCCTTCTTTTGGTATATTTCCAAATCAGTGTTGAGTACTGTTGTGAGGTTTACACATCGTTTAAATGCATGTTTTTACGACTTTTCATCTTTGTTCCCAGTTTGAAACATTTGTTAGAAAATAAATCAAATGTAATAAGTTGTATTAGTGGCATGATGTAATTAAAATAGTTACATTACTTGTTACATTTTAACAGGGTAGCTAATAATCTGTAATTTAGTTGATTTCAAAAGCAACCTTTTTAAGACTGCGGGCAAATAACCGTAAAACGTGAGCCAGTAACGGAGGATGAATACTGTATCCATATCCACCCCACGATCTCCTGTGATGA
Source organism: Chitala chitala (assembly GCA_025773905.1). Taxonomy (NCBI): domain Eukaryota; kingdom Metazoa; phylum Chordata; class Actinopteri; order Osteoglossiformes; family Notopteridae; genus Chitala; species Chitala chitala. The sequence continues at coordinate 34,954 of JABJVR010029456.1, forward strand.
TCATTTCTATGTGAAGCGGAGTACTGTAAAGACCACTCTAACCTTTAGTGCTTTGGTGTCCTGAATCGCACACACATCATGTTTACGTAATGTCTATACATTTAAACGTCAATATATTTGCTAACCGAGTGGCTAATTAACTCGACAAATAACGCTTTAATAAGAAAACGATTTTCTCTGCGAGTTCATTTTCGGAGCATTCATTTCAAAGTCTTTTTCTAGCGCTGTTCTTTATTTTAATGACTTTCACCGCTATTACGCCAGGATTCCAGAGGCGGGGGGGGGGGGGGGAATGAAAAAGCGTGACCAAGGAAAAAAAAATTGGTAGTTGGCAGAAGGGCAGCCGTGTTTATAACCTGCAGGCCAGCAGGGGGGCCAAGAACACGC
>JABJVR010029467.1:2389-30221 GCA_025773905.1 Chitala chitala
AAAACTGTCGTATGCCCAGCTGGGCAAAACTGTCGTATGCCCAGCTGGGCAAAACTGTCGTATGCCCAGCTGGGCAAAACTGTCGTATGCCCAGCTGGGCAACGCTCGCCAGACATACCAGTCACACTTGTGGTCGTAAAGTTGATCAGTCATAAGCTGCATAGGTTGATGACGACCTGTAATCACAAACCAAAACCAACAGGAAGGCGAAGATCAAGGCCTCACGCCAATCTGCCTGAGATCTGTCCATGAATCAGATCCTACCACAGGCCTGAGGAACACATGGAGCCCGTCTGTTCAGACACAGTCTGTCACTGTGCTCGAAACCTGAGCAGTCAGAACAGAGAAGGACTAACCAACAACACGCCACAGTCAAGCCTACTGAACAAGGACTTTTCCATGAATAACAACCTCCAAAAACAAGACCACCTGGGATGCCACAAAGAGCACAGCAACGTTGTGGACGGAACCAAGTTCTGTGGTAGCAGGTACCAGGAGGCGTAGGCCAATCAAAACAAACAGTTCTTCACTGTGGTCCTACACTGCCTCAGGGGCTTGTTCATAATGAACACAACTCAAAACCAGATTAAAAAGTACCATCATTCAATAATTAACACCAATATACAAAGCTCCAAGGGAAGACAAACAGCGGGAGCTCCTAAAATAAGCGATATGCAAAAGAGGCAGCATTTTAGCAGCGATGTCAGTTTGTCTCAAACCAGATGCAGGGGTCCGGTCTGTAAATAAGGAGCCATGGGTCAGGAGGTTCACATAAGGTACCTTTACTTTCAGAGCCTGTTCTGGCATCTTTTCCGTTGATCTGGGTTGGGGACGAGTTCTTGGCTTCTTTCTAGATGGAGAGAATCAAAAACTTAAATGCAAAACAGCCCTCTGCAGCAGAAGCAGGTCAGCACAAGAGTATGAAGACAGGTGAGTGAAGATGCCTGGTCACAAATGCACCTTTTCCTTGGCGTCAGTCTTGCGGGTTCTCTTCATGATCTCCTCGAGTCGCTGGGAATGAAGTAGAAAGGGTGCTGTCATGGTGAATCAACAAGCAGGATGAAACCCCAGAACCACTCAGTTTGTAAGAACCTGGGACAGACATCAGCATGTGTGGATATACTCTACTGCGTAAGACCCCACACACACATGCACTTGTACACCCCCCTCACACTACAACCGTCAGCTGCACGTGCACACCTAACACCAATCACTTTGTGCCCATCTTGGAGAAATGGGAGACGGGCAGACTAGCATGCAGACACTCATGCCAGGGTGAACAGATATCTCGCTCAGCACATGACAGAAGGAGCACAGCAGCATCAGAAACTAAGGCATCTTGTCTCTAGGATATGGCGGGGTGGCTGCTGCACCTCCTCCCCCCACCTTCTTTCTTTCCAGTCGCTCCTGCTCCTCCCTTTGGAAGTGCTTCTCCCTCTCAAGGCGCTGCTGCTCCGCCTCCACCTTGGCTTTGGCATCTGCCTCTTCTTTCTGATACACAGTTTAGTAAAATGCTCAAAGGACAGGTGCCACGTCTCCCAGAAATGCTTGTCTGCAGATACACCAGGGGCCAGATATACATATTTAAATAATCTACTGCACATTTTTTAATTGTTGTTCAGCAAGGCTACAATTAAATATTTGACCACTAGGTGGCAAGCGGAATTTCTGTAAGTGTGCCAACACATTAAAAAGGAATATTCTGAGTTCACTCCCGCCTCCTGCTGCCTACACTGACTGTAAACAAATGCTTCCCACTCATTTGGAATGTTTTGGGCTAAGTGTTTTTCACAAGCTGTTCCTAGGGAAAGTCCATAAATATGGATGCATAAACAGAGACGTGGTACTGGGACTCCAGCCAGTTATGCCAAGTGATCTGTGAGCAAAATCATTTACTGGAAAGCAGTGAGCAACAGGGGCTGCCCAAGAGACTATCAGCAATAATTAAACACTGCCAGGCTGAATGGCAGTGAAACATCTACAATCGTAACATCCCTATTCTTGCAAAGGATTTTTCAAACATGATGCTAGATTCAACATATTAAAGGTCTGCTGGCCAACTGGAGATCATAGCACTGTGGTTGTCTGAACTCAGAAGGACCTGTGCCGACGTTCTACCTGTCCCACCTATATACCCCCATTCAACATGAGGTCCACCAATACATACAGGATAATGGCTTTTAAGTGCAACATTAAAAACACCAGTTACACCATTTCAGTGCCCCCTCCCCCCCAACAGGATGTTGTTATAGCAAGACCAGTTATACCATCACAGTAAGTCTCCTAACAGCCCCCTTACCCAGCAGGACCTCGTCTTCCCACCTGTCTTTGCAGCCTCTCATTCTCCTCCTGCTCAGCACGGGCCTTCTCCTGGGCCTCCTTCTCCTCCTGTAGCCTCTGTGCCTCGTCGCGCTTCCTCTGCTCCTCCAGCATCCGTCGTGCCTCCTCCTCCCGCTGCCAGCGCTCCTGCATCTCCTGGGCTGCACGTGCCTCACGCTGGACCCTGAGCAACACGTTGCAGCCTGTCAGTCTGCCTGTGATGTAATGCTCATGGCACCCACCCACATCAGTCAGAAGACAAAGATGAACGCGCACAAACGGTCTCACACACCAGTGTCCAGGTTTACCATGGCAACACACTAACGTGATGTCATTCCTTCAAAAATCTGTCAATGCTTGATCACTCAGTGCTGAAATTTCATTCATTCATTCATTCATTGTCTCACTGTTTATCTCTGCAGGGTCAGGGGCCACATGGATTTCAGGCAGCTTAGGGTGCAAGGCAGGGTACAAAACTTTATAATTACATAAAATTATCTAGAGCTTGTAATGGTTCAACAGCAGAACTAATACAACACACATTAATAGTATTGCTAAGGAGGGGAAAAAATTTAAAGAATGACTGTTTACTTCACATGAAAAAGAAGCAATTTCCCCCTGGGATTACTAAAGGTCTTTGAATCTTGAAGAAAAAAAAAAAAAAAAAAAAAAACTGCACTGAAGAATTCCATTAAAGCGGTACGGAACACACAAAAATAAACCCTCCTGTTTATTGTTAGCCGTACATCACGGAACACTGGCACTCTCGTCAAGCTGCTGGACACGGTGCCACTCTGCTCAAAGGCAGCCCTCAGGATGTCCATTTTTTTTTTTCCTGCCCAAGTAAGTCTGCAGTCTCAGAGGCATGATCCAGCGGGCCTCTCTGATAGAGTAGAATCGGCTGTTGTGTCTCACAGACCCAGTTGTTTTAGAGATCACTGCATTAGCATTCTCGCTAACTCGACAGTAAACTGTAGAAGTCAGTCGACAACCAGTAGAGGCCAAGCAACAGTGTGCACACACATAAACACCCAGCCAACAAAGGAGATGGGACACGCATGACCGTAAGTGCACATGAGAACAGGCGCACCCTATCATGGACATGTGCCTGCACAGCAGTGGAAGCGGCTTCACTAACCGCTCCTTCTCTGCTTTCTCCCGACGCTCCTGCTCCTCCTTCTCACGCTGTTCACGGGCCTGGCGCCTCTTCTCCGCCAGGATGCGGGCCGCCTCCTCTGGGTCGGTGGTGCCCGCTGAGGGCTTGCTGGCCGTTGGCAGAGCTGGGGTAGGAGCAATAGTACTAGGAGCCACTGAGGAGACGTCAGGTGCTGACTGGGAAGCACCAGATATGACTGGAGGAGTTAGAGCAGGAGCGGCAGGGGGTGTGGATGACACAGTGACAGAGGTGGGACCTGATGGTGAGGGAGCAGGATAAGATGCATGTCAGCTGAGAAGATCAAACCCTTCAGTCTGCTCAGTCTCCGTACCCAACACCTAAAGACAACAGTCCAGTCGGTGAAGACCAACACAGCAATACTGTCCTGCACCAGTAATGTAGACGACGCTCTATCTCGCCTGGACCTGATGTATAACACAAACACTCTACGTGTGGAGGGTAAGACAGCTGATCTAAAGGGGAGCCATAGGCCTTTCTTGCTCTGGAATGCAGGAGAATGAGCCCTGTAATTACCCAATTAACATGCCTCATCTCAGCGAACAGCACAATTAACCCCACATGCTCAGACTGCCCTACACTACGACCATAGGCTCAATTCAGCCATACCACCTCGTCCCGACATGTGCTCCTCCTTTCCTTTCTCCAACTTCTGGCATGGGAGGGATCAGCCTGCAAAGGCTTCAGCTGCTGTTTTGTATTAAAGATCTAGCCAGAGCCATCAATGGCTCAAACAAAATCAGTGGCACATGTTCAGTGAATGAAAAAGTGCAAATTATATGCTTTTAAAAGCTGTACCACTCTCCTGAATGCCAACCGCAAGGCTGCACGTAGTTATGCAAACAAGGATGCTGCTTATACCCTTTATCAAGAGGATCCTAACCCAATAAACACATATTAGAAACCAAACACTGGAATAACCACTATGATATCTCACTTAAAGAAAGGGGGGGGGGGAACCCAAAATGGCCACAAAACGTATATGATGCTAACATTGTACTGGCAGACCTGAAGCACTAGGCTATGGTATCCATGACAACCAGACTTACTTTTGGCTTCCTCAGGAGTGGCAGGTCGTCGAGGTTCTCGAGTCTTCTCCACTGCAACGGGAGAAGCCATCCTCGGCTCCACTCGGGCTGGGGTCTGGGACCTCTTAGGACGTGTCTTGGTGGCTTGTGGGGTTGCACTGGTGGATGGTGTCTTTGGGGACAAGGCAGGGTTGGGAGAAGAGGCTCGCACCTTTGACAGAGCTGGGGAGGCTGGCCGCTGTTTGGACAGGGGGCTGGGGCTAGGGGGGAAAGGAGATAATGTTATAATGTTTCTCAAGCAATCCCTTCATATGTGTTTGACAGGACCTAGGCTTGTACATCTTTGGCAATCATTTGTATCAGAATATTCTACTACTTCAACACTCCCAAAAAATTTGTGAGCTCAAAGCAACCCCTCCCACCCAAATCAGTCAGGGAGATTAAACGTTTCTCCTGACTCAAGCCTGCGCCTCCACCAAAAGCATAAAATAAATTCTAAAAGGTCTGTGGCCTTGTGTTTTACCTCCTTCTTTGGGCTACATCAGCCCCTCAGCAGAGTTTTTACAGAAGGATCATTTTAACCAAAGCTAAAGCAGCCAGAAGCCCTTCTAGACCAGAAACAGAGCTACTGTAACAATATAAGCCAAGTATGACAAACACTAACTGAACATGGGCTCAGAAACTGGGGCATTATCGAATTACTGCTTTATGAAGCACTGTGTGATAATGTGTCACGGGGGAGGGGCTACCTGGACTCTGGCCTGTGCTTGAGGCTGGGCAAAGACTGTCGCTTCCTCAGCACCTTCTCTTTCGTGAGGGCACTCCGTTCCTTCTCGTTCTCCCGTTCTTTGTCTTTCTTTTCCTTCTTTTTCTTCTCCATCTGCACGAGACAAACAGATACATAAGGATGACACATCACAAAGAACATTCACCACAAAGTTTGCTCCAGAGTATAATTCTCATATTGCACTGGGACAAGTCCCCACACACACACACACACACACACACACACACACACACACATACACAGTGAAAATGCAGTAAACTGTAAGGAATGAGGCTGTCTGATTATTACCCTAATCCTATGTAATACTGACATTAAGGGTCAGGCCTAGAAGGCTGTGATTGACAACTGACCGGCGTGGAGTCCCGCCTCCGCTGGGTAATATCAGGCGTGCTTGCAGACACCTTCCAGTTCTCAGAATAGCGGTGATGTGGGCGGTGGTGACTACATGCTGTCAGGGGGCTGGCAGAGGCAGAGCGAGGGCATAGGGGAGACCCTGAGGAGGAGACAGGAAGCAAGATTAAACCCATCCCACAAAAACCATTCAAGCAAAGAGCAGGAACATACATGTCTCACTAGTGCTGGCAAAGCAGCAGTTGGAGGGCTTGAATGGTGTATCCTGTAACTCACTACTTCCTCAGCTGCATCCCCATTAAAAACACGAGAAGTCTCACTCCTGCCCTCAGTACTATTCCCATACACAAACTATGTTACGCTACAGCCATGTTACAAACAATCCTTTACACACATACCTAAACCAAATACAGCCCTTAGGTACGAAGTACACACTTCAAGATTTACTGGATGATTTCTCTCATGCTCCAAAAACAATAGGGGAGAAGGCAGATCCAAGGCAGAAAATGGGCAGGAATTAATAACTGTGGGGGTGTGGCTATGGGTTGAGCCACACAGACACTTACGGGCATCCTTGCCATTGCTTATCACACTGGCAGCACTGCGGCTGCGGGCCAAGAAGGACAACGTTGGGGTCATCAGACGGTCAACGATACTGCTCTCCCATGGACTGAGCTGCAGACTGCGAGCTGAAACCAGAAGCACAACAGTTAGCACGTTTTCAGGAACCCTCTGAACGACTATATTACCCACAATGCCATCGGCGCGATAATGGTAAGTGGATTGTTTGGAAAAATACTTTGAACTGTTATTGTTTTGTGTAGATAGATCGAAGCAGGCAGCACCATGAAACACATTTCATTGCGCATACGCAACAAAAAGAAAATGCAATAACATTTCCACAAAAAAAGCCCATCAAATCAAATGTATCACTGAAAGCTTAACCACTTTTAAATACCTATTGCAAAGCATTGCTAAAAAATTACAGGCTGTAAAGATACTGTAAAGGTACAAGTGATGATAAAAAATGTGACATGCATGTATCCAATCAGGAATAAGGCAAAAAGCTAAATAAAAAAAAACCCAGAAACAAGACAGAACTCAGGAAGAACTGCAACTTTCCCATCAACTAGAGGAAATAATAAAAGTAAAAGGTGCGGCAGTCATGCAAGGCTGTAAGTTGTGTGCGTGTGACATTTGTTATTAAGAGCCAGCTTTGCAAATACTTTTTGGTCAGTCAGATGGTTCTGAGGTTTCTGAGTCACAGGAGGAAGTTCTGGAATTCTGCAATGGCCACAGGAAGGTTTGGAGAACACCCTTCTAATGACTGGTTCAGTAGCAAGCACACTCGCACTTGTCCCAAAAAAAGCCATAACAGTCAGACAGTGACCTACTTAAGAAAGTTTCACCTCATAACAAATGTTACTTTCATGAGACCTTCTGCTGGATAATGTATCATGGCTTCTAATTTGTTAAATTGTTACGTTTTACTATTCGTTTGTTAAAAAAAAATTATTTGCTACACATTTCATTGCAGTTCTGTGACAGTGCAGTGGTGTTTCCAGGCCAGTCACATCAGTTTTTAATAAAGGGTCTTCATTGCCAGGAAAATTATGTGGGAGCGTTTTTGATAGTCTTTACTGGCAGAAGAATTAAGAGATAGAAGACACTTTAAGAATACTTGCATAGTGACACTGCAAGATCGGAACAGAATCAAATGCTTCTCCAACTCTTAAATTTCATTCTTCCTTCTATGCCCCCCTCTAGTTTCCAAGGATACCACTAAGTGTGCATATATGTGTGGGGAGGCAGGGGTAAGAAGCCCCTTTGTAAAGTCTATCATCAATGGGTTTTGGTTATTCAGAAGCTAGAAAGGCCTTCATTTACCTCCTTTGCTCTCTCAGTCACTTGCTCTCTCTCTCACACATACAGGCACACGCACGCATGCACACAAAATGGCCGACAGGTCAGTCACAGGCATGCACGCAGTCTTCGTGCAGACAGTTCCTTTGGTAGAAGCCAAAATCTCTGCCAAAATGGACGGTTTCAGTTTCCAAAGTGACACCTGTCTAGCTCAAACACCTGCCAATGGGGATCAGCATGTACCTCACCCCTCAAGAGTAGTAAAACAGCCGCTAAGTGTGACAGGTGCCTGTATTTTTAGCCTGAAAATATTGTGGCCCATTTTACCATGCAGTAAACATTGGTTGCCTGGCAACCATGCAGGAAAGGCAGACAGTACATTTTATGGTCTGTCCTTTTATTTGAAAGGTGAATATCTGTGGTTGTCTGTGGACAACATGATCCTGACAAGAGACCCAAACTGACAGTCACAGAGTTGAACTGAGATTAACACTTTCTGAAAGACCTTTCTAAAAGCTCAGACTTTTCTATTTATTATATTTGTAATATATATATATATTTTTTTTTACAACTACTCTGACAGAATTTTCAATCTGCCAGCTGCTTCCAAGTCTTCATTCTTGGGGAATGACCCTTCAAAACTAATAGAATGCAAAGCAAATCTTGGCAATAGAACATTCTTACCTTGGTATGAATATTTTCCACCCACAATACACAGGGAATTTTAGGAGACCAACAGATGAGAAAAGAAAAAAAAAAAAAACCCCAACACCCAAGATGTGGAACAAGACTAGAGACAGCAAGCGGCTGTGGGTGCTACTAAGATGGCAGAACTGAAAATAAGAGGCACTGACTGTTCTCATAAACAAACAAAAACAAACGTCAGGGCTGCAGTACGTGAGGGAGATGAAGGGGAATCACGATGTTCAGACACGCTTGAGAAGACGGGCACTTTGAGGAATGATCATCGTGCATAGGAAGGTCAATGGATGAAAATAAATTAAACGGATAAAAATCATAAAAGGACTGGGGAAGGAGACACGATGCTTGGTGGGAGCGAAAGCTTGGTCCTCCAAGGCAGGGGGTGATCCTTACTTCTGCTTGGGGAGTTCCACAAGGTGGCAGAGGACTTGGACAGCCTCTTGCTAATAACTGAATCCACGTGTTTCGGCAGGTTGACCGCTGACACGGAGCATCTGCCTGTAGACCGGAGAGAGCGTAGCACTCATCACAGGGCGAGGGATGGGGGGGTGGGGGCGCACAGGGGCAAGAGAAGCTATGGATGTCGCCAGCGGCCCCATCACCAGCAGCTCCATCACCGGAAGCCCCGTCACCAGCAGCTTCATCACCAGAAGCCCCACGAACATGTGCCAACTGGGGATAACAGCCTTTGGTCACAAGAGGCATGCCCGCTTTTCACATAATTAAGTCCAGTTCAACCCAAAAATGGTGGCAAAAAAGACATCCGCAACAGTTTCCGTGATGAGGACAACATGAAAAAAGAAGCTTAAAAGCAACCCTATCACTAATTACCCACAATTCCCCAAAGAATCAGACAGACAAGACATGCGTTCACAGACTTATCAAGCAAAAGTATTTCACATAAATCAAAGAACATGACAATTTGCCTACAAAAAAAGTAAATAAAAATCACCCACAACTACCACTGCAGTCACCAAATGTCACCAACTAAAAAGAATGGAAAAATGGTTCACAGCCATGTGAAAGGGAACATCTTCATAATACTTTAGTGTCATGTGACACAGGCATTTCATTTTTAAAAATGAGCCAAAGCCAACATCACCTTGGACAAGCGTATGCTGCCCCCTTGTGGTTTCATATTGGATGACAGACCACTTCTACCATGCCCTCTTCCAACCATTCGCCAACGCAGATTAAGTGAAGCACAAAGTGTGCAATTCAAATTTCACAGACCACATGTGCTGTTGGGATACTGTTTACAAATGAGACTTCGTGCGCACGAGAAAAGGCACAGGGTGGAGGGTACACTCAGTAAACACCACTTCAGCTGATCTCCAGTATCTGAAACAGAATACTTAGAATGAACTGTCAGTCAAAACCTGAACTGTCAATCAAACAGTAGGGCTGCTCTTTGTTGCTTTACCACCAATCCTTTCTCACTCCCCGTCCACTTAGGACACATGTCAAACACCATCCCTCCATCACACAATAACTTGCACATCTTTACAGATCATGCTTTCCTTCGCTGTTCACCATGCGTTGTAAGAAAACAGGATCTTATTGCATTAGTGCAGTGAGGACTGTGTGGGATTGTGCAGCAAGTGTTTATCCACAACTAAGTACGGCAAACGTCTAATGACAGCAGGAACTTGAAAAATCACGTAGAAAATACATCAGGGGATGACTTGCAATTATCAGAAGAGATGGAATTACTCAGCAGTGCTCTTTGTTGCCTTACCAATCCTTCCACCGAGGTCACGTGTCAAACAGCGTCACTCCCCGTCCACCGAGGACACGTGTCAAACAGCGTCACTCCCCATTCACCGAGGTCACGTGTCAAACAGCGTCACTCCCCGTCCACCGACGACACGTGTCAAACAGCGTCACTCCCCGTCCACCGACGACACGTGTCAAAAAGCGTCACTCCACGTCCACATGTCAAACACAGTCACTCCCCGTCCACCGAGGACACGTGTCAAACAGCGTCACTCCCCATCCACCGAGGACACGTGTCAAACAGCGTCCCTCCCTCACACAATAACTTGCATGTCTTTACAGATCATTCTTTCCTTCGCTGTTCACCATGCGTTGTAAGAAAGCAGGATCTTATCGCATTAGTGCAGTGAGGACTGTATGGGATTGTGCAGCAAGTGTTTATCCACAACTAAGTACGGCAAATGTCTAATGACAGCAGGAACTTGAAAAATCACTTAGAAAATGCATCATGGGATAACTGGCAATTATCAGAAGAGATGGAATTACTCAAAAGACATGACTGATTTGTGCTAATGGCAAAAGATATACAAGGAGAACTGATCAGCATTTTTGAAAGAGCTATAAAAACAGGGAGATGCTGCCAATCAGCATCACTGAGCAAACACACACACACTCTCCATCTTAGCTGATGACAAACATCACCCATTTTAAATAGTCTCCAGGAAAGAGCAGAAACCAAGAAGCAGTTACAGATGTCAGCAGCACACACAGGAGAGCGATTTGAATACTGTAATCCCATTGAAAGGAGTGCGAAAAGTCAGTGAACTACGAATGCACTTGGAGAACCCTACTCACTTTCCCGCTGACCAGCGCTCCGGCTGAGTCCTCCCGCCCAGGACCAGCGCTGCTGCCGGATCTCAGCCCACGTCTTCTTAGCAGATCGCTGGACGGCAGCCTCATAGCGCTCCTGCAAGAAGGACCGCTGCACGTCAGAGCGGGCCACGTGAACTCGCTTCATCAGAACAGCAGGGGGTGATGTGACTAAAAACAGAAAGCCACGCATGCACATACGCAGGCGCACTTCACACCACATGCACTCTCGTTACACACAAACATTCTGCACATTTACCATCTGTCATTTGTTACAATTCATGGTTTGCACAGAACATCGGTAAATATATATATATATATAAAAAGCTCCATATATCACCTCTTTATAGTTAAAGCCCTAATCTGTGCTTCCTATTGTGTTGAAAAGTGAAGCTGCCTAATTCCCCAAACCTCCTTAAATCCTTAACATTGTTAGCTACATTAACAGCAGGGGGATATATTAGTGTAATTAGTGAAACTATTAAGTTTTACTTAAATACTTAAGTTCCTTAGTATAATGAAAATGTACACACTGACTCCTATGGGCCTGGTACTGAGCACACTGATATACAAAACCTATGAAAACCAAAGGATGATAAACCACAATCATTCAGGAATGATTAACACCCAAATGAGAATGACTTTGCAGATGGGGATGGACCAGCCCTGAACATTTGTCTTAACACCATTTCTTGACCTCACACTTTACAACAGCATTCCTCTTTTGTGGCCAGCAACACAGAAGGAAGAACAGCTCTTCGTGACAAGCAGAATCATGTCACAATGCCGTGCTTCCTTGTGTCCAGCAGCAGTTACAAGACATCCTTGAGCGATGCAGACACACGCGCGCACACGCACGCACGCACGCACACGCATGCATGCATGCACAGACTGTCAATAGCTCAGGTTTCCAGGGTTCCGTTCTGTTCTCCCTTAACTGTCCAGGTGGTTTACTTTGGAAAAGTATGGCATACAATACCAGTGAGATGACAATGAGTCAGGAAACAGTCAGGAAACATGAGTCACAAAGTTGCCCTCCCACAGGAAGTGGTTCAGTGTCTGCTTTGACACTTCACTATCTTACATGCTGGAAGTATAAATGTAGAAAATAAAAGTTTTTTGACATACTGTGTAATGTTCATTGAATTTCAAAGAAATTCTATAATTTCCAAGTCTACTTCAGCAGGCCACTAGTAGCAAAGGTAGTAAAAATATAGTAGTCTATATTCTGATACAAAGCTACCTGAACTTAAGGGACAAATCAAAGTTGAAGTGCACAGAGACTTTATCAGGAAATAAGCTGTGATACCCTGCACAGTTAAATACAGCAGTCCAGCGATGAGACTGAGAGATAATACGACACATGCACATCGGTGGATGATGGCACAAATGAATGTTCAAGAGGACGCTTTATACTCACACACTGAGGACTGTTGGGGCCACAAAACACTGCAAATTTCAGGCAATAAATCCACAAACTACACAAACACACACACAGTGCAAAGCATCACGTCCCCAAACTAGCTGTATCCAAGCAGTGTTCAGTACAATGACACAGAAAGCACAGCTGTAGGAGAACCTACTTCTTAATGATCACCTCCCCCCACCCAGAGAACACCAAACACAGAACACCCACCACTGTTCCCTATAGCTGTGCACAGCCCAGCCCAGCCCAGCCCACCTTGTTCTTCTCTAGCTTCTGCCTCTGCCTCTCCTCCAGGGCAGCCCTCCTTTTCTCTGCCTTCAGCCTCTGGTCCTCCAGCTTCCTCCGACGGTCCTCCAGCTGTTTCTCACGTAGCTGTCTTGCCTTCTCCTCCTTCTCCAGCCACTGCATCTTCTTGGCAGCTGTAAAAGTCACCCAAGAACACATTTAATGCAAGTTCCACGTCCCTTTACCAGTATCTTCACCTCCACCAAAATCTGTGACCATAGAAACTCATAGTCCTCCAGTTGAAATGAAGGTAGAGGAGGATGAGAGATTCTATGGTAGACAGTTATCACTTAACAAAAAGCAACACACCCAAGTCAACATAAATAGCAGTTATTACAAAAAGCAGCTGTCATATTTTACCTAGAGGACATTAATCAGCTTATAAAAACAACAGGGTAAACAAATCTGCAGGGGGAAAAAAAATTACAATTTAACTGACATCCTACAGTCTTAACCGGCACTTTAGATAAATGTCTGGTAATAAACACGATTAAACTGAAATAATCAATCTTCCTTTAAATACTCTCCCATTAAGGCTCAGCAGTATGCTCACAGCACCATCAGAGAAGCGAAATGACTAACTGCGAGGTGGTTTTTGTCATGGTCCCATGTAGTCAGGGGGGCACAAATTAATATAGCTTGAAATTTCCCCCAAAGAAACCCATAACATGCATTATTTCTTACTTGTAGCAGAAAATAAGGTACTGTAGATATCCATGTTAAGTATTCTGTCCAATGGTAAAACAGTACACACTTCTACAAAGCCTTTGATCATAACCATAACTCCACCTGTAGGCCTGAAAATGGACCGCACCCGCCACACACCCCCCGACCAACACCAAGCACAAGGAGGGGATAAACGATGACAAAGTAGTTTATTTCCCATTTGTGATCCAAAAGGTTATGAATTATATCACAAGTGTATGTCACAAGAAAGCCCCTCTGAGAAGGAAAACGGAGGTATCAAGCACCCTTGCTGCAGGTCCTTAAGTCACCCCTTCCCCTCCTGTATATACAGGATAAACATGAAAGAAAGCTACGATACTCTCAGCGTGACACAATACAGCAATATAAAATAGTACTTCAAAAGTACAGGGCGATTTAATTTTGCTTTTAACTACAATAATGATACGAGAAGCATACGGCACGGAGCTACCTCCCTACGAATGGAGAAAGGGTGCTAAATCTCAGAGGGCATTTGCGTCAGAGGCAGCTAACAATAATGAAATGAGAATTTCTAACGAGGCAGAGGAACGCTGGCTGCCTATCTAATGACTGGTGATTTTTCACATCACGCTGTAAGGGTTTCTGGGAACACATGCAAATTAGTCTTCCTACAGGGCTTCTGTGGGAGGTTGGGTGTATGAATGCACAGGCAGACAGGAGAGTATCCAGGATCACTTCTCTCCACTTCATAGCAGTCTTTGTAGTTTATTTAAAGAACATCTGGCTTAAAGATGCTGTCTTGGCAGGGCTCACCTGCTACTCCTTTTCCATTTAATGAATCGTCACATGACTAAGCCAAGCTGTGCACAAAGATGCGATTAATGTGACTTCTAGTGCCACATTTAGATGTGATTTTTTTTGGTATTATTTTACTTTGTCATACCCTTCTCCTGTTTATTGACTTTCGTTTGAGCACAATACCATCTTTCTGTGTCTCCTGATCGCTGTGTCCAGAGGACTAGGGGAACAGATGGCGTAGAGACCCACTTAAGGGACTTCCCAAAGCCCTGCTTATCTCCCCAGAATTCCTTCTCCTTGCTAGTGTTCTATAAGCTAACATGGGGTCAAAGAGGTGGGTACAGTCTGGGGGTGTTTGTGCACGTCATCTTATTTGCTAATGTGTCAGACGTAGAAGTGCTGACCCACTGGGTAATTTGAAGTGATCTCATCACTACTGCCCCCACTTCTCCTTGTCCCCCTGCACTCATTGACTCAGACAGCACTTTTGGTCATGAAAGAATTGCAATTGAAATGAGCTGGTACTTTGCCCCTCCAGCTGTGTAAGGTTTGCAGACTGAAGGTGATTATGACTTCACGAGAACCACTATTGTTGACCGTGACCTCAGATGAGCAGTGTAGGGAATACATCTGCATGGTGTGCTGCTGCAGCTGTGAGGAGGATACTGATGTATACGTGTGCACTCATGTGTAAAACAGTGCTTCCTTTGTAAATGAGCATGGGGGCCCATGTTCTGGTTATTCAGGTAAGCTTAAACTGGATACACAGATGTCACTAAGATTTTCTCAACTTAAAAAGCAGCTCTTTGATGGCACACTCCTGAGGAGCAGTGTTATAACCTGGACATCAGTGATGGGGAAGAGAACCCCAAGCAGAACTGGCAAGCTACTGCTCTCTACAAAAACCACTACCTACAGGAAGACCAAGTCATCTCCATCCCCATACAGAAAACAAAAAAGATTCTGTTGAGATGCACTAAATGATGGCTTCTAGCAACACAACAAACCCCAGAACCCTGCCTCAAACAGAGTCATAACCACGTTGACTGAGGGCGGGGTTAGGCAAGCACCCAGGTGCAGTACAAAGGAACAACCTGATGTTTATGGACCTGTACTCCATAAGAAGAGAGGAGTTGCCAGTAGGATTAGGTTTTCTTAGGGCAGCCAAGGAATGTTTCAGTCCATAATGGGTCTCAAGATGCAGCTGGTTGACAGGCGTTATAACTAAAACTGGCTTGTGTTCTGGAGAACAGATGAGATGGTGCTTCAAACGGTAAAGTACTCATTACTGCAAATATACGTACTCCAACCACACTGTAGACTGACAATCTTCTACAGCTCAAAGGTTTACACAAAAAAACATGGTAAATTAAAACAAACCCTGAATATGGATGATTTTTTCAATGCTCCCCAACCCCAGTATAAATGCTGAATACACTGTATGGCTGTTACTGAACTACAAGAAACCAAATTTGTGAGATTCTTTAGAACAGTGTGTGTGCGCTCAGGCAACTGGAATGAATACTAAAGAAAAAAAAAACGACAACAACAACAACGTACTACTGAGTCTATCTGCTGGGGGAGAATGAGGAAGAACAGCGTGACGGGAGGCGGATCACACAGACACACGGAAAGCATGACAGACAAGTGAACATCACATCCACCGGCACCTCCATCACCAAGGGCGGCCCTTACCTTGGAGCTGGCTACGCTGCTCTGGAGGAACGAAAGGAGAGACAAACACGGCTGTCAATCATGCAAAAGCGGCCTGCCTGCCCGCCAGCCAGTCGCCGGTGGGCCCCAGCGCAGCATGTTAAATGTACTAAGGGCTGTGAAACCCAGCATGAAGTTAGCAGTTATGGGGGAAAAAAAAGTAGTCGTTTTAGAAACATGGGAACTTTCATCAATTGATTTGTTAACTTCTCAATCAATTGAAGGACACTGAAGCACAAGAAGCATCAGACATGTCTGCAGAAGGCTGATCTATAAGGTACAGTGTACACACATTTAGAAGAGGTTGAGCCTCATGCTGTGGTTAAGTGTGGAAACAGACAGTATCTACAAGACTGCAAAGTATTCAGCCTGAGCTACAGCTGTGCAAAGCCAACTCGTGAAGGTTAAGAATAAAACACTACGGATGTAACTCAAGCTGAAAACAGTCAAACTAAAGCAGGAGGGGAAAAAAAAAAAAAAAAAAAAATCTATCCATGCAGTCAGTGCAGTGCTTCTTTGACCTACAACCCTACCACAAGAAGGCGCTATATCAACTATAACTCATAACTTACCAAGGTACTTGGCCCTCTGTTCTCGCCGTTCTTTTGCCAGCTTCTGTCTCTCGTCTGATTTCATGACATCTGTGGAGAGGGGAGGAGCGAGAGGGAAGATGAGGGACATATGACAACTTGTTCTCAATTCGTCAGGGTCAGGTGGTGCATTGCATCTTACAAAAACATATAATAATTTCTCATAAAGCCTCACAAGGGCAATATCTGTAAGCATCAGACTGGGGCAGAAGCTTCCCCCTGATGATAAATGAGGTTTGTGACATTTTTCCAGACCATCTTAAATAAGGATGTGATACATAGCCACCGAACAGGGTTCAGAGGGGGCCAAGGACCCGTATCTACAGGAAACCACCCAGGTGTCTGTCTGTGTGCTCCACCAGCTCAGGTGTCTTCTACACAAAGGTCCAGTACAGCAGCAGCAGGCTTATGTTTCAGTAGAAGATTAGCCTCCAGGGACAGATACAACGTAGCAGTGTTGTGGAGCAGACAAAGACAGAGATGGCAGAAAGATGGAAACACAGTCACACTATCCATGCTGTTCCAAACCCAGGAGACCAACTTGGGTTACCAGTCAGTCAGGCTTCATTATGTATAGCCCGGTTTCTAAATCACATTCCTCCACACAACAGCTTTGTACACAGCTAACCTGTGCTGCTGCAAGCATTCAGGTGTAGTTGGCTTCTGCAGACTCAGGACACCCTTCAAACTAAACTCTTCTATATCCCCCCTCTTGTGCATTGGTTCCTTCTGGACAGGAGCTCAGACCTCACACCCACATCCTGCCTTGTGTTTAATCCCGCCTTCTGGAAGGAGGCTCAGCACACCCCTCTCACATCCTGCCTTGTGTTTAGCCCCGGCTTCCAGATGAAAGCTCAGTATCACCATGCTCACATTCAGCCTTGTGTCCAGTGCTGCATTTCAGCCTATTTAAAGCAAAAGTATGTTCTGAATATGTACTAGTTAAGTCACATACCAGCTGTCAAAGGATAAGCTCCAATAAATATAAAATAAAATAAAAATGAAACAAGCATTTGGATAACCAGTTTCGAAAAATGTTTTAAAACGGAGCAGAACCAGTATTTCAGGTTTAACCTAATAACTGGCTATCTAGCTAATTCACTGAATTTTTGACTTCCACCAAATCTGTAATGACTGCCTGACCACCAGTATAGTTACCTCGACATCTGAACCCTTACCTCTGACCTGCTTTCATATAGAGCTGGACGATAAAATGATAACTATCACAATTTCTTCTCCAATAGCAATAATTGGCTATGGATATAACATTTGATAAAACGTGTTTTCCCACCCCTTTATATAAACAATGCTTGTAGCCTATCACACAGCATGTTGGTCAGCGCAAACATTCCAGTTTTAAGGAATGATTGTATACAGTTTGATAACGATTGTTAACTGTAAGCTATAATAAACGTGTTTATTCACTCTTGTAGTAAAATTGATCATCTTTTAAAACAAACGTGAAATTCTATATTGTTTTTCACAATACAGAATTTCACAATGTAGAATATAGTGGCCGATTGGCACAGAAAAAAAAAGTCTTTAGCCATGATGTAAACGCACAGTGCACTTCGGCATACTTCCAAGTGATTCTCAGAGTCGCCTGCACACTGTCACATCACTGTGAAGAGTGACTCAGGCTTAACACAAGGGAGTAAACTCATGGGGTGATGACGGGGCAAGGTGTACGCTGGAGGCCACATGAGACTAGAGACAATCAGTTAGCACAGGTGTTGATTGAGTGCAATGTATGTGTTGGAGGAGATTCGGGGTGAGCCAGCAAATCTCACCATCGCTACACACCTGACGCACGAGAACCAGTTGGACGTGACCCTGCTGCAACCTTGCGCCTTCTACTAGCCCCATCTGCACAGGCATGCCACGTCGCCATGCACAGTTAATGAAACATTTGACAGTCGCTGAACTCAAGTGGTGCCAGCATAACAGACGTGTCACAAAAGCGTGTTAACACATCAGCAGATAACATGGCTTGAGTTTATTAGGACTTTAACTGAGTTATAGGGGTGTCTGCCAGAAGAAAATCGATCCACTAACATTACAAGTCAGTTTTAATGTCACCTTAATAAATCAACACTCATTAATCCATCCTTTACCAAATTGCTTATCCTATCCTCAACACCTAAGATAAATCAATTTAGTAATTCATCTGACTGAGTAATTAAAGGTTAGAAATGAGAATTCAGCCTCTTATATCTGAAATGAAATGCACTTCCATCTTGATGTAAACCATAAATAGCTAAATCACAGCCATTCAGATTCACAAGCTAAAAATCGACTAACGGGTTGTTCAAAACACACAAAAATCACACAGCAGACAACAGGACACAGAACACGCACACCTCCTGGCTCATGGAGCTGGTCTCCTTGGTAACCAACATTACTCATGAGGCCTTGGAAACGTTCAGCAGAACCCAGACAACAGTGTTTGGGAATGGTCCAGTTCTCTGTAAAGGCTTGAAAAAACATGGCTG
Source organism: Chitala chitala (assembly GCA_025773905.1). Classification (NCBI taxonomy): domain Eukaryota; kingdom Metazoa; phylum Chordata; class Actinopteri; order Osteoglossiformes; family Notopteridae; genus Chitala; species Chitala chitala. The sequence goes on from JABJVR010029467.1 coordinate 21,170, forward strand.
GGAAGTATGACACTCAGTGAAAACCAAGCCTTCATCATAAACTCACTCATTAAAACCTTGAAGGCGTCACCCCATCTTCTACACAATACTTACTTAAAAGCATCTGATTGAATAAACACGGCATGAAAACCAACAACTTTCCTGGTGAGAATAATTTTTCAAGATAGTGTTCATCACTTCTCACTTGGCCTTATGAGATAAAGACACCTTCTTGAACTTAAATCAGCAGCACTGACCTTTCCCCAGTCCAGTAATAAAGCCCAGCAGCCAGGTGGAGTTAATGCATCTCTGGGAAATCTCCAACGTATCTGCTACACAAATCAGCCCTAAACATCTCATCACCAAAACATTAACGACAAGTTATAACACTGATCAAGGAGCGGAGAAACAACAACAACAACAACAACAACAACATGGCATGTTCCTTTTCAGTACCGATATTGATGTAGACTTGTAAATGTTTTATTTGCTTTTTATGAGATTAGGAAATTTGGGGTAAAATATAAAGTTTACAGCAGTTTGCTTCAAAGATTAATTAAAACAGCTTGTAGAAAACAAAGTTAGATTAGTCAAATTAACTTGAACAAACCTGTGAGCTCTGCCAGCTGGTTGTTGTGATTTTACCTGGCAAGAACCCTAAGATGATCCAACTCACAAAACACAAAGACCTTAAAAGAGCTGTTGGATACGGCCTGGTGACTCAATGGGTAGAACATCAGGTTGAGATGTGACAGTCTCCTGGTTCAATTCCCAGCCCAGCCACCAGGTGTGTCTTTGAGCAAGACACTCAACGCTAGCTCAATGTAACCTGTATGTGAAATGTAAGTCGCTTTGGATAAAAGCGTCTGCCAAATGAATGAAGTGTAAAATGTAAATGATACAGCCCTAATATCAAAAACAAAGACTACCTTTAACCAAATGCCAAAACACAGATAACCAGTTAGGTTAATGCGGTCAACCAATCGCAAAGTCAGACAAATGAATGAGTCACTTTTCTTTCCACAACAGTTTCAGCATGACATAAATGGAAGTGATAACTGTTAGCAAGCTCTCCTGAGGCACACTGGGAAATGAGCCAACACTGCACCATTCAGTCTGTGACAACTGTATTCACATTACTGCAGCCTTACCTGCAAAATTCAATCTCCTGCACATTACACATCAAAACAACACTGCAGGTCCTGCCTAAACATTTCTAAAATGTACCACAGACCAAAACAAAATTATATTAAAAGCAAAAAGTGTTAGAAAGCCAGGAGAGCTAGAAGTGGATTCCAAGGACTCCTTCAAAATGGAATAAATTCGCACATCAACAGCTAGATGGAGATATTATCCCTCATGAGGGTGAACATTCAACACTTAAAGTGACATCTTTTGATACACACTAAGAATTCATCTTCATTCAACATTAACAAAATGTTAATATTTACAGAAACCATCACAGACATACAATTTAAAGCTATATAATGATGAAAGGAGGTACACCTTTTTTGGGCTGAGGGCTTGCACTGGTCCCAGGGGTGTGAGATTTAGTGGGGGTGGAGGGTCTTGGGCTAGAGTCCTTTTTCTTGAGAGCATCCACCTTTGTTGGTGTCTCTGCCCTGGTGGAGGTGTCCTCAACAAGCGACTTCTCATCCACCCCTTTTTCATCATCTTCTTTGGGTCCCACCTCTACAGCTGAGGAACAGAAAGGAGAGCAGTCAAAGAAAGAATGTGGAGAGGGGGCAGAGCAGGGACAGAACAGGATGGTGTTGTGTTTGTGTGTGTGTGTGTGTGGGGGGGGGGGTTTAGCAAAAAGGGAAGGGCTCTCAGCTGTCCTCACATACCCATGGGCCCTACAGCTGAAGCCACTCCCCATGACTACGGGTGAACATTCCAGACTGCTTCTCTTTAGCCAAGTCAGTGGCCCCTCCTACACCCACAAGCCTGCTTTTTCACCCTACAAAGACATGCCACACCATGACCTGACAGACTCAGTCACCAACAAGTCCAAACTCCCAAGCCTTACAAAAAGGCCTGGTCTGGTTTGCTGACTTGCAAGGAAGAACAGTTAAGATGGCAGAAGGAGAATGACAACTGTAATGGTCTGTAAGAATGTTTATGGGTTCTAAATGTAACAACCAGTTGTGGTAAAGGAGTTTCCATTTCATACTCACTGCCTCTGTTAGAACGCAGAGTCAAACTCCCATAAATATGGTCATCACACAACTGTGAAAAGTTACCTTTAGGAGGCATTTAAGCTGTTCATTACCACCCCCTGTGGGGGGCAGGTTCTGCTAAAAATCTTAAGAGTGTTCAGACCCAAGTGAAAATTAAGAACACACTTTTTCCACACATAGCCTTGACATTAGAAGCCACGTTCAACAGTATCCAACAGACATCAACTTTAAAAGTACAATATAAAATGCATACCAATTTAGCAGGCTAACCAAAAAAGCTACTGGCCAGGACAGAAGTAGAACAAACACCTCAAACCATAACCAAGAAATACACAGACGGAGTACAGCCCACATTCAGCCAAGGTACAGTACAACAAAATAAGAAGTGGCTAAGATGGCACACACACCTACAGTAACAGCCTAATGTGAAATCCTTGCAAGAACTCAAAGCCCCTTCTGTTCCACATGACCTTCGTACAAGCCCCATTTTCATGCACAAAAACTTGGTGAGGAAGTCATCAGTCACCTCGCCCCCCCACCCAAAAAAAGGCCATACACACAACTAAATACAGCCACACTGACCCACACAGCTCTGCAGAGACCGGCTAAGGAAAGATCTTCAAGTTAGCCTGTGCAGCCATGTGGGCCTGCTCCAGAGAGGAACTTTCTATTCTCTACACCACTACACACTCAAAGGGGGGGGGGGGCAGCTGGATGAAGCAGGTGTTCAAGAGAACATCCCTCCAAAAGAAACATAATGGAACCACATTCATCCCAGTCCTCTCACTGCTGCCAACGTAATGTCTGTAACAGGTAGACAAACAAATACAAAATAAAGTGCCAAAGGCTTATGTCAAGGGCACCTGCTTGCTTTGAAAGATTAAGCATCACACTCCTCAAACTTGTTTGAAATTACCTCAGGTGGAGACACTGGAAAGCTGGGTGCCTGTTATCAACATAAGCAAAGCAACATAAAAGCCAAGTGCTTCCTGTTTGCACTCTGGACCAGCTGTGTTCTCAGTAAGAACACTCTCAGACCCTGTGCTGCCCAAACAGCCCTGAGGAGGGGGAATAAAAGCCAAGTTTTCCCTCCCACAAACATAGAGAGTGGTACCTCGACATGGGGTGACACATCTGCTGCTCTGCTACAAGGTTAAACTGAGCAAAAAGGCTTTCTGTTCTGAACAAAGAAAACAGACCTATTGATGAGATCCAAACAGCAGCTTAATTTAAAACATTAATTTTAAGGCTTTAAAAATTCAGCTTTATGCTGATGAACCTTATATTCAACAGGCTAAAAATAACAGAGATGCCCCCCCCACCACCACCACCACCCCTGCTGTCACAGAAGACAATGCACTAAAACTCCAGCACTTGTATGCATTGTGTCTGCTGACCAGTGTGCTCTGATTCAAGCACAATGCAGTGTTGTAAATATCCGCTGTTCTATTAGTCTGGAAATGGGTGTCAACCCAAGGGTGCGTCACACTGTGGGAAGAAAAATGTGCACATGTGGAGATTTGCAAAAGGTAAAACCACCGCAAAGCAATAGTTCAGACCTCAGGAGCACAAAAAAAGACCTCCTGCCTTAAACAGGTGGACAATGGACTAAACTTGAGTGGTACATAAGTCATTTTTATAAAATTAGATGTGCATTTACAAATTTCAACCTCCAACAGTAAGCGTTTTCAAATATTCCTGTAATGGTGCTGCTAAGGATGGGTCCTACGCAAAAACTATGCTCCTTAGGCGGCGACCCCCCCCCCATCACCCTGTATCACAGACAATGGAGCAAGTATAGACAATGGTCCTATTCACTGAGGGGGGTAGGGGGGGTACACTGGAAGTCATGCCAACATTTGCAAACAGTTCATCTACTGAAGTGGCAAGTAAGTAATAGACTTACATTCAGTGCATGAGCAGAAAAAGCAACATGCAACATATGAAAGGCCATGACACCGGTTTGGGCATAACATCTGATGACACCACAGGGCCCTACAGAAGCAACACTAGCAAAGCACTCGAAAAGCTGAAGAGTGAAGGACCATCACAACGACACTATGCAAGAGACTGACCAATGAAGACAGCAGACTTTCACAAGGGGTCTCCATGAAAAACTACAGAGGAGATAAAGTGCTTTGGACTCAATACAGACCTGGATGATGATGAATTTACGGTATGAATGACAAGATTCACCAACACAAATAACCCTTGTGAAAGTCCCTGAATATCGGGAAGCGATGCAGGTAATGTGCCGTTGCGACAGCTGAGCAGGTGACTATTAAAAACACTCCATCCCTAAACGGCATCGAAAGTGTTACAATCCTAAATGGTACCGAAAGACATGAGGACAGGAGGGTAAAAAGCGGTCATGCAAAGGAGTGCATGAATAATGCTCCCTATCACAACAGGGAAATGTAGCAGGAGCTGACAGGGGTGCAGGGAGGAGTGTTTAAACTGACTGTTTTGGCCATCTACCAAACTTTCATCTTTCTGGCTTTAAGGAAGTAATGAGAAACAATGGTTTGCTCCAACAAGGTACAACCAGATCTGGGGCTAACCAAACCTATATCTTAAAAATACATTTTTAAAAATGTAATATATGCATTTAAAATGTGCCTTTTTATACTGATCAGGGGAAAAAAAGACAAATTACAGAGCTTAATTCAGTTTCTCACAATACACACAGTTAAAAAGTATGCAAACTCATGTAATACTTGAATAAAATGTACTTTAGCTACCGAGCCTGCAAAACAGACAATCAACAAGTGCATGCCGACAGAGACAGACAAGCACACAGGGACAGACAGACACACACGTGCCTTTAAGTGCCCTTGAAGTCAAGGCACACGTCTGTTGGGGGTGGGGGGGAATGAGGGTGAGCTTAGCACAGCGCCAGCCACCTGTCTGTCCCTTTATGGAAAGGGAGACAGCCCACCCCAGAGCAGCACGCTTGTGAAGAGAAGGCCGGATGAGTGCACAGAACACATGGCACAAGGCTCTCTCTCTCTCACGCTAGACAAGCCTGGACGCAAACACCTCCCCAAGGCTCGTGCTCTGTATGTGTGTTGCAGCTAGCTCCTCTGCCAGTACATACGCAGCACCCCTTCTGCAGCTCTCATGCGTAAAAAAACATGTGAGAACATCTCACAGCGAGGAAGGCGGCCCGACAGAGGGTGGTACAGTGATGACTCTCCAACATGCTGCTACCCTGCCTGGGACATTACTGACCCGAGGGCTGCTGCATCATCAGTGATGAACACCAGCTGAGACAGCTCAGGTCTACACATCACCCCAGAAATCTGCCATCATTTCACAGTCCAGACACGTCGTTGAAGAGTGTCCAGGTATCCAAGGTAGCACTGCCAGTCTGCCCCACGGTCAAACCGTGCCTTACTCCAGGCATAATAAGGCTTTCTCTCCAGAACACAGGCCTCTGAGGCAGAGCCAGAACTGTTCCAGGTGGAAGCAGCAGCAACTGTGAGCAACTATAAACTCCCACAGACCCAAAGAGAAAGGTGAGACCTGGATCTGCCAGACTACAGACTACTAACATGCAAGATAATGAAGATGTGAAGTGCTCAGGGGCACTAAACATTTACAGAGCAGGCAAGGGCTCTCTGAAAGATCTGTCTTTGCAAAGGGGGACAGAGAAAGCACACAGGCAGAGAAGACAGCATTCCTTCTATCTGAGCAAAAGATACAAAGAGGCAGGCAGGCGCAGGGTTATAGGTTCAGCTTTTATGATAGCCAGTCTGAACCTACACCACAACTTCTAGTTCCCATTAGTCATGAATATTTGTGATCAGGTTGTTTCCTTCACCATTGTACAGGCTTAATATTTCAGAGCTGATTCTGAGCAGACACTGCATTAACCCTTAAGGACACTAACACTGTACCAGTATAGAGCAGCACACTTTCACACCATACATCAGAAACAGGGCTTGGACCTGCAACGTCACTGGCAAACCATGTGAAATGTAGGGATGCACCGATCTGACTTTCAGTCCCGATACTGACTCTGATACCTGGGCTTTGTGTATGGGCCGATGCCCAATACCAATACGACGATTGAATCACAGTGTACACATCACTGTAGGGAATAGACTGAAGGCATTAGCCTTGACTTAAAGATTGTTTTACAAAGTTAGGAAAGCAAAATGTAAATTCACACAGGCAGTCCAGACATGGCACTCTTTTTTCGTGATGGCAAACTGCACCTTACTTCCAGGTGTTCAAGTAGGCAACGGAAGCTTTCGTTTTCAACGACCGACAGGGGTTGCGCACCAAAACAATGACTTCCAGAACCTTCTGTTATTTTTTTTGTCACTTTCATACTGTCGGTTGGAAGTTTCTCACGTCTTTGCAGTGCATCCACCAAAGGTAACTACATCGCCATATTGTACGCTTTGTTTTTTTTCTGTTCAGGATGTCAGTGTGCTCCTTAGCATGATGCTTTTGGACGTGCTTGATTAGTTTGTGGTGTTGTGTTCTGCAGTGCTACCACCACCCCTCGCAATATTTCCGTTGCAGATATTGCGAGTAGCCATCAAACTTGTTGGCATAGCAAGTGTGAAATACCTCCATACAGATGAGTCTTTAGCTCTGTCCATGTTGTTGTGAGTCAAGTCTACTGGAATGCTGCACATGGTACCGATGCATGATGTAGCACGCATTGCAAATATAGAATCGAAGTGAACAGATCAGTCCAATGGATCGGCCCCATTATCCGATATCCAATCTAACCATTTAAACAATATCGAGGCCAATATCCAATATTAATATCGGATCAATGCGCCCCTAGTGAAATACATTCTGCTGCGTTTAAGTTGTGTAGTTTGTCCAACTGTTTCCATTAGGCAAGACAACATTGAGAAAGCAATGCTCTGCATTGTCCAACAAAGAAAATATATATCTCACATGCTCTGTTATACACAGCACTCACCCAAACACAAGAATGCTACAACAGAATGTCAGAGTCATAAGTATGTGATTCAGCATGACACTGGACAGGAGGAGCAAGGAGAGGGGCATCTTGAGGTCTCAGACCAACCAAGAGGGCGGCTGAACAGCTGTGTGAACAATGCACAGGCATCTGACAGTGGCGACTGGGATCCACTCTGGCTGGTCCTGTTGCTATGGACACAAGTCAAACGCAAACCATGTAATAATCATGTGAATGTCAATCAAGGTGAGACCTCCTGCAGAGATGTAAACCGTGTGCAAACGGGTCACCAGAGCAGGGGTCTTCACCAGATTTACCAGTGTGTCTAGCTCCACCCCCCTGGCAACAGCTGTCCAGCTAGCCTCGCCCCTGGTGACAGCTGTGCAGTTGCTCTACAGTCCCTGACTGCAGACAGCAGCAGGCTCATCACAACCACGCCCCCCTCCCCCATCACCAGAAAGGAGGCAGTCCTCGCCACACTACTAGGCGCCTGTGGGATGCCACTCATGGCCGAACAGGATCTGCATGCCACCCTGTCGCCCCTGGCGACCTGCCACCCAACCCCCAGGGGACAACACACGGTGAGTACAATCCACTCGCTCAGATGCAGCTCATCAGGAATCAGAACCTTCAGCTGAAGCAGTCATGCATACCCAAGTCTGCAGGGGCTGGGGGTGCACAAAGAGGAAGGTATGCATTAGATCGAACAATTTACTCATAAAATTATCCATAACCTAAAGAAGCTTTTTACAATGTTAAATAATGCTATATATTAACCACGAGTCTAACAATCTACACATGTTCAAAGCATAAAAAAGAAACTGACCATGCAAATAAAAACATGTACATGATAATTTACCAAAGTGCCACAGAACCGCTACCAAACAAAGAAGAGACACACTGTACTAAAGATCTCTGCATGGTCTCTTCAGATAAACAATCGCTGGAATCGTTAGCTTTCTAGGGGCAATTAAACATACAGCCAACATGTAATTTCCATGAGTTCCACAGTAACGTGTAATTTCCACAGTACTGCTAATACTGGTGTTCGGCTAAGAGACCCCACCCTAGATCACCCAAAAACTGGCTGTATAATTACGAGTTCCAAAACCACACGGCCCTGCAAAGCCCACTTGGCCCCACCAGCAGACAGTCCAGGCCCAGCTCGCCTTTTGTCATACAACAAACGAAGAGGCAAACGTGTCGAAGCCTGTTAGATTCCTGCTGCTGGGAACCAGTATGGAGACAGGAAAGAGCTTTACTGTACTGCAGAACATCTGCCCAAGAAAGACAAACAGTGAGCACCTATGAACATGTGAAGTCAGCCATTTAAGCACCTCGTGATGTTTAAACACATATAGAACTTACTGCTAACTGCAAAAAAGTAAAAAAGCTATAAAAATAATAAACGAAGCAAACTACAGAGTGCACATGAGCACGTGACCGCCACATTGCCACAGACATGCTCAGCATCAGAACTATATTTACCTCATAGCTAGCATATTATTTACAAACCATGTTCAAAGTAGCTAGCACCTCTGCACTTTGAATCAGAATTACTTTCAAATGAAAGCTGGTAAAAACAATAAAACTTAACGCCAGGTCACATTTAGTCAAGGGACTGGACAAGTTTCAGATGCAACACATTTGGCTAATATTAGCGTACAGGTCTGATGACTGCGTCTCACGTGCGAGTCGTATGTAGACCCATTTGGGTTATTTTGGGAGGGTCTACAGGAGCAGAACCTCGCAAAGGGAGTCTGAGGACTGCTCTCCTCCTTCTACCCACCCACATCTTTGCTTACAAGCAGAAAGTGGGCTACAGCTGTTAGCAGCTCGAATTAGGCCACAGAGAGAAGCAGCCGAGAGCAGCACAGTCTGAACAAGTTGGGGGGGGTGGGGGGGGAAAAAAAAAATTTTCCGGGTTAATAGATACTGCAATGCCTGT